>LR738713.1:870487910-870501074 GCA_902687465.1 Secale cereale
CAAAGTAAGGTCCGGCAAACAGCTACTGTGCTGTCTGCTTCGGACGGCTGACGGCAAAGGGTCCCTTGCCGAACCTTACTTTGCGGGGGCCTTTTGCCGTCCACGGCGGACGGCAAAGAAAGCAGATGGCAATAAATGTGTTGTTACTCCGTTAGGTGGTTAACGGCACGCCTTTGCCGTCTGCTGCTGACGGCAAAGCCTTTGCCGTCAGCCGCTGACGGCAAAGCCTTTGCCGTCAGCCACTGTAGGCAAACTTCCCAAATTGGTCAGCCTCCCAGGAGGCACAGTTGCCTGCCACGTGGCCTCTTTGCCGTCCGCTGCTGATGGCAAAGGACCCTTTGCCGTCGGTGGCCGACGGCAAAGAGCCTGCATATTGGCTCTTTTTCTGTTTTTTTAATCCAACAATTTTCACAGCAAATATATATGACATATATAGATATATTTCACAGGGCTAATTAACAGCAATCATATCACATATGTCGATGTACAAAAAGAGGGGTACACTTTCTGTACCACTATGACTGTGCACGGGCAGTCTGAGCCACGGCACCACCACACCAAGCATGGCGAGGGAGGCGAGCCGGGGCAAGACTGAAGATCGATGGAGACTGGAGCGACGCCAAGAACAAGACCACAAAGAGCAAAGGGACGAAGCGGCTTCCCCCGGCAAGATCCTTGCCGGGGCCGGCTCTGGCAGCCCTGGCAAGACCCTTGCCGCGGCAGCTCGCCCCGCACCTACGGAGCGAATCACCCTTGAGTCCACCGCCCCCATGGGGCGAGGATTCAGGAGATATCCCCACGATGGCATGCAGATCTTTGTGAAGACATTCAAGATCAGATGCAAGTTAAGAAAACGACGACCCTTGGCGGGATTCCAGCCAAGGAGAACCACAAGGCCCCCGGCAAGTACCTTGCCGGGGATGACAGCAGGCGCCATGGCAAGATCCTTGCCGAGGCCCCGGCAAGGCCCTTGCCGAGGACACCCACGGGGCCACCGTCAGGCCCGCACCAACTGGGTTTCCACCGACCCACGCGGCTGCCGACCCAACCAGTTGGACAGGCTCCTGCGTGGCAACCCACAGATCTTTGTGGAGACCCGACGTTGCGCCACCTCAGTTGTCTGTCTTCCTACATGGCGCCTCAGGCACTGCTTGCCAAGGCGCGTGTCAACACGAGGAGGGGCGGCGACGGACAAGACGGACATCTCCCCCCTTCCCCGATAAAGCAAGGACACCTAAGTTGGGCGCATTAAATGCACCTTGTCCTGTAATGCGAGGGATAACCTCGCATCACTATAACCTTTCCACATCCTGTGTGCCACTGTGGCAACCCCTTTTTCCTATAAAAGGAGGCCCGAGGCGACCAGGAGGAGGATTCGGCTTTTTCGAACGGCTCACGACCCTCTTGGAGCTCCTCGTTAGCTGAAGAACACCAACGTATAATCCACCAAAGCAGGAGTAGGGTTTTACGCATCTTTGCGGCCCGAAACTGGGTAAAGTAACCGTGTCCTGACCGTTAGATCCGCTCTTCTCTCAACCCCACACCCCGCAACCGTAGTAGGGATTCTTGTGATCCCATAGGTGTCGATCCAAATACCCCGACATCTTTGGCGCGCCAGGTAGGGGTTGCAGTTGTGGGAATCGGCTCTAGTGGTTGGCCCGACGCTCTCTCGTCTGCGTGGCCCTTTGAGTAGGCCAGAAGACTTGCGCTCGAGCGACTGCAAATAAAAGCTAAGCTACATCGAACTTTGGATATTTCTACCCTATTATTTAAAGTTATTATCCTCGGAGCTGTCATTCTTTGTGCAAAAGGAAACCTGCATGCGGATGGGGCCCTTCCCGATCGGCAACGCCTTTGTTCTGTTTTGAGTCAGCTCAACAGTTCAGACGGCTGCGTTTGAAACGGTAGGGTAGCCTTCCGCAATTGACAAAGCTCTCAACTATGACTCGAGTCAAACTCGACAGTTCGAGTGGCTACGTTGAGAACGGCAAGGTGGCAGACCCTTCCACAATTGACAAAGCTCTCAACTCTGACTCGAGTCAAACTCGACAGTTCGAGTGGCTGCGTTGAGAGCGACAAGGTGGCAGACCCGGCAGCACGCTCACCCGGCAGGCCAATGGGGACCCGTCCCCAAGACGCCGCCTTGGGTATTTCGCGCCGGCAAGCCTACCCAGTTAACATAGGGTGGAAACACAAGGAGGCAGCAAACAGGAAAATAACATGCATGATTCTGAAGATATTTCAAAGTTATATTACATCATGCCATCGCTGCGGTTCTAACTAAAGATAAAATTTGTCTTGGGCATGAACCCGCAGCTGCAAGGAAGAACGGGATGCTTAATCCCGGCACTGGCCCTCCACCCTCTTGATTTCGTCGATGTGGCTGATGACAGGCTTGATGTGCTCCTTGAGTGCCTTGAGGTTGGCATCCTCCGGCAAGCTGTCCATCGCGGCTTCGAAGTCGAGGGCGGGGTTCCAGAACGCCACCTTGGTGAGGACCTTGGTCATGACTCCCCGGCAGAGCCACCGGGCCTCCCCGGCAAGCGTGGCCGTTCTGTTGGAGTGAAGATCGGCCAAGGCCTGAGGACGCCCTCGAAGAATAGGGTCAGCTTGGCGTTGACGGACCAGCTCCATTCAGGGGCATACCTCATGTTTGGCATCCCCATGAGGGCCAGCTATGAGGTAACCCTGCCGGCGATGTCCTCCAGCCGGCTGATCCACCTGTTGTCCTCCACCACGTATTCTTGGTGAGAGGCGCCCTCGTCCGCCCGCAGCTGCTTCTCCTCCGCCAGGCTCTTGGCCAAGGCCTCCTCCCGAGCAGAGCTCTCCGCCAACATCTTCTCGAGATTCTCCAGCCTCAGCCTGAGATCTCTGATGGAGTTTTGCGCCTCGGAGAGCTCCCCAGCCCTGCTGATGATCGCTCCCTACGCCTCTGTCAAGGCGCAGTTGAGCCTGTTCTTCTCGTCGGACAGCCTGAGGGCCTGCTCCTTCAGCCTGTCCTGTTCCACCTCCAGCTCTTGCACCTTGCCGGCGTGGGCCAGAGCCTGGGCATCGAGCGCCTCTTTGTGCCTCTGCCCTAGCTCACGGGTCCACCACTCGACAAGAGCCTCGAGCTCCTCATCCTTGCCGCGGAGCGTTGCGGCAAGCTTCGCCTCACGCACGGAGAGGTCTTCCTCCTGGGAATCGAGGGCGGCTTGATGCTGGTTCCGGGCGGCCTCCGCCGCGGCAGCCAAGTTCGCTGCCTCTTCCTGGGCCTACTCGATGTCGGCCATCTTCATGATGAGCTCCGCATTACGCTTGGCGAGTTCTTCCTGGAAGGCCCTCTGCTCCTCGCGGGACTGGTGGAACCAGGTTTGCGCCTCAGCTACACGCACCTGGAAGTCCGCCTCCGCGTCGTCCACTGCTGCCGCCCTGGACTTAACCTTGTCCAGACGGGCACAATAGAGCGCCTAGAGCTTCCGGAAGTTGGCCCCCATGGCCCAGAAGAGCTGTCCCTCTGGAGAGCCGTCGCCGCCGGCACCCGGTTCGTCGACGACCTCGAGCCCGGCGGCAGCAAGCACCTCGCCATCAAAGATTTCCCCTCCGGCAGGCGCCTGGGGGCTCGACGCCCCGGCAAGATGGACGAAGAGGTTGTCACCCACCTTCAGATACCTGCCGGGGCCCGAGGTGCGGAGGAAGAAGGCTGATCGTAAATCGCCTCTTCCTCGGCTGTGGCCTTGCCGGCCTCCCCGGCAGGCCCGCCGCCGGCACCCTCGGCGGCACCCTTGGCGGCATCCTCAGCAGCCTTATCCGTGGTGGGCCCGGCGGCGTCCTTGGTGGCCTCCTTGGCGGCGAACTTGTCGGCCTCCGCCGCGGCCTCCTTGGCAACCTCCTTGATGACGGCGTCCACGTCCTCCGCATCCGTTGACGGCGTCCACGTCCACCTTGACGGCCTTGCCGACCTTCGCGGCAGCCTTCGCAGCCTTGCCGGTCCAATGGACCTCACCACCGCCTCACCACCGTGACCCACATCCAGCTA
The DNA here is from genome assembly GCA_902687465.1 of Secale cereale. Lineage (NCBI taxonomy): Eukaryota > Viridiplantae > Streptophyta > Magnoliopsida > Poales > Poaceae > Secale > Secale cereale. Next base: position 870,491,929 of record LR738713.1, read on the forward strand.
AGAAGAGCCGATGACAGAAATGGGTGTGTCCCATCACTGTGAGGTTGTGGTTGAGGCCAGGGCGGAGCCGCATGACGTCGGCTGGGTTCCTGAAGACCCAGGCCGGCCTCCCCTTTTTGTGCAGCGGAGCGATCCAACAGCGAATGAAATCCGCCCCGATCATGTCGAGGGTGAGAAGAAGAAGAAGAAGAAGAAGAAGAAGAAGAAGAAGAAGAAGAAGAAGAAGAAGAAGAAGAAGAAGAAGAAGAAGAAGAAGAAGAAGAAGAAGAAGAAGAAGAAGAAGAAGAAGAAGAAGAAGAAGAAGAAGAAGAAGAAGAAGAAGAAGAAGAAGAAGAAGAAGAAGAAGAAGAAGAAGAAGAAGAAGACTATAAGCTTATTATGTAAACTTGGTCATTTTGTGCTAACATAAGTAATTTTGGAGCTAACATATAGGAAACTAAGCATAGTAGAGATAACTTAGCATATTAGAGCTAACATAGGTAACTAAGCATATTAGACCTAACATAGGTAACTTAGTGTCGTGGAATTAACACGTCAGATATCCTAGGGTAGCTTGAGAGGGGTTGAGCGGAATCGAGAGACGCAACGCAAGACGAGGATTTAGACAGCTTCGGGCCCCGGGAAACATCATCCGGTAATAGCCCTACATGTTGTTTGAGGCTAGGTCTCATTCTGATTCTCATGGTGTCGCCGGTAAACCGGCTCTTTGTGTCTAGCCCTAGAAACTTGTGAGAACTTGTCTAAACTTGTCTCTCTTTGGGGAGCCCTGCCCCTCCTTATATATGTTGAAGGGGCGGGTTACACGTAGAGTCCTAGTAGGATTAGGATTGCTTTATTACAAGGAGTCCTAGTCTTGCTTCCCTTGTAGGAGAATATCCCTTGTGCTTTCTTCATAAACCAGCCCACCATAACGTGAACCGGCCTTCTGAGCCTTGGGCCTTGTCATCTGTGATCCGCCAGCCGGGTTACCAGTGAGTGGTGTTATTTAGGCAGGTTGCTTGTAAACCATCTGGTTAGGACGGATCGCCAGTGAATCATCAAGTGTAAACCGTCTCTCAAGTAAACCGCAAAGTCCGGCCGGGTCATATTTCCGGCCGGTTCATACCGCGGGGTATATCCCCGACATTAGCCCCCAGTTTAGCTTGGATTTATCCATGGTAAACTTATGTTGCAAAATAAACACAAGAACAAATTTGACAGGTTGTGCTCCGGGTTAAGAATTTCCTGTAAACCGGCATCTGACCATCCTTAAGTCCTTGTCCATTCCTTCTTCTAGAAAATACGGGTCAACAGACCAGCTCCATAATCAACTTGCTTGCATAAGAAATATTGTAAATCCAGAATCCATTTGAATCGGCCTTCAACGATCTGACTTGACAAAAATATTGGTCTTTGAAATATTCAACTGATATCCAGCCGGCTTGAGGATGCCGGTTTATGATTACCACCATTGCCAGGTTACAAAAACTGATTATTCTGGGTCATGACTGTTTATAGATGCCGGGTTATGATTGTTGCCAACGCCGGGTTATGATTAATGTTCCGGACTTACCCAAAACTGAGAATTTGAAGATGTTCCTCCTTTATATGCATATTACCTGTAGCCCCCAAGTCTTAAGAGGAGAACATAGTGATATCTTAAGACTTGTTTGAATATAAATGTTGCAATCTTGAAGAAATCCGGATTGCTCATCCCATTCACTATGAAACTGAATATTCCATATTATGTAGCCCCCAAGTGCCGGGTCATTATGCAATAATGAGCAGGGACTTTGAAAATATGATCATGTAAACTTGAACAGCAACATGTAGCACCCAAGTGCCGGGTTATTATGCAATAATGAGCAGGGACTTTGTAGATATAATCATTGAAAATAGCATTATATAATGTAACTTCCATCGTGGGGTTTGAACCCACGTCCACAAGGTTAAGAGCTTTGTGCTTTACCAACTGAGAAGTGGACCGTTCAATATAATGGATTAATACTTGTGTACCTTGAATTGTTGACAGGATTGATTGGTAGCCCCCAAGGGCCGGCTCAATACGACGTGATGAGTCGGGTCTTCAACAAGGTGAGCAAAAAATGACTTTGCATTAGCCCCCAAGTGTCATGGCGCATGATTGCAGCGACATGAGACTTGTGTATTTAATGTAATCTCAATTTGAATAATGTAGCCCCCAAGTGCCGGGTTGTAAGCCTGCAGCGACTCGGGACTATTCCTTTGCAGAATAAATCACTTCCATCGATGAAATAATATCCATTGCGCTTAAAGCGACTTTGAAAATCTCAATCATAATATTGGTATTTGATAACCATGATAAAAATCCAGCCATGTTGGCTATTAAAGATTTGAATAATATAATCCAGTTTGAAAACCGGTTCCAATGATATTTGATCATAACCAGGCCGGGTTAATAAACACCGGTCATTATCATGTACTGCCAATATGTATTAAAAATGAAATACTTCATACCTTTAATTAAGTGTGCTTGACATCCTTAATCCGGTAGGCATCATTGAACGTGTATATTCTGATGAGGCTCTTGGCTCTTTTGGCGTTTGTCCAGTGATTGTTTCTGGGTTATGATAAACGCCGGTTTAAATCATGCTGGTGTTCTATGACCCAGACTTTTGTAGATATGTGGTCAACTTTGAAGTTGCCCAGTTCCGGTTCAAAAAACCATAGAAACACATGAGAACATAAATACAAAAAACACAGGTTTGCAAATAAGACCATGTAGTCGAGGCTTTTTGTGAGCTGCCAGGCTCTTTATCGAGGTGTCTGATTCGAATACGATCAGTAAAACTGGACCAAAGGGGTTAAGCTAAGATTCGAATACGACCTTGTGGCTCCCAGTGGCTTTAAAATTTTGAGCCAATCAATGGATTCGAATACGATCCAAAGGGCTTATGGTTCGAATACGACCATGTAAACCGGACCACAAGGGGTTGAGCTAGGATTCGAATACGACCGTGTAGCCCCCTTGTGACCGTGGAGATTTGAGCCAATCAATGGATTCGAATACGATCCAAAGGGTCGATGGTTCGAATACGACCATGTAAACCGGACGACAAGGGGTTGAGCTAGGATTCGAATACGACCGTGTAGCCCCCTTGTGAATTTGGCTATGTGCTCTTTGGTTCGAATACGACCTATGTTTGAACAGGAATGGCTATGTTCTCTTTGGTTCGAATACGACCTATGTTTGAACAGGAAGCCTTTAGTGAGTTTGGCTATGTTCTCTTTGGTTCGAATACAACCTATGTTTGAGCAGGAAGCCTTTAGTGGGTTTGGCTATATTCTCTTTGGTTCGAATACGACCTATGTTTGAACAGGAAGCCTTTAGTGACTTTAGAAGCAGAGTACATATATGGGAGTTGCACTGTGCGGCAAACCTTCTTTGGTCCCTTAATAAAGAGTTGTCCTGATGTATTTGGACCTCATGATCCTCATCGGGGTCTGTTAGTCAACCCGGTATGTTGAATAGATCGGACCGTAGGGCGGACAGCAAAACGACCGCAGTATCAGAGGCGGCTCAAACAGATGAACTGGCCGTGGGGTTGTAAACCGGCGCAGATGAGCAAGTTGTCCCCCGCGTTGTAAACCGGCGCGGACGCGTGAACTGTATATAACAAATTCCAATAGGGTAGTGTAATGTTGCTCAAAAGAACTAAAATGTCTCGATAAAGCATATAGGAGGGATAACACCTGATTTGCTCAAAGAACAGACGGGTCGGCTGGCGCCGACGGGCTAGTCGTCCTCTTCGTTGTAAGCTGGCGCGGTCGCGAAAGATGGTCACGACGTTGTAAACCGGCGCGGTCGCGAAGAACGGCCACGGCGTTGTAAGCCGGCGCGGTCGCGAGAGACGGCCACGACGTTGTAAGCCAGTGCGGGAGTCCGTTGAGTAACGACGACCACCTGTGCCAAAAGATGTTGGCGTGCCTCCATCTCCGTATTATAATATCACTTTTTTGTCATAAATAATTGCCCTGCATAAACAATATTGCGGACCAAGGCAAAGATAAACTTGTTCTTTGACAAAAAACAACATGTGCTAATAAAACAAACTTGGATGGATATCACCTGATTTGTTTGGACAACGGATGATCCATTTATCGCGACAGAGGTGACTCAGGCAGACCAGCGACTCAATATAGCTCCGACGGCTCAGGCAGACCGGCAACTTAATATAACCCCGGCGGCTCAAAGCGGCAAGGGCGGCTCAATGCGGCTCCGGCGGTTTGATGTAGATTAAGGTGTACGGGCGGTGACTTGCACACACCTGTCCCATCAGTAAGCGGGCGCAGACGCCGATGCGTGATGGTGCTGACGTAGGCACAACATGGCACCACCTTTGCTACACATAAAAATATACAAACCAAAGTAATTTGTTCTTTGATGAAAACAATATTTTTAATAAAATAAACTTAAATGGATGTCACCTGATTTTTGTTCGGACAACAGATGATCTGTACGCAGTATCTTTGTACGTACTAGTGGCAGTGCTCCATATGCCTTTTGGACTGATGCAACACTTGTCCTACTACAATTTTTTTTAATACAGTCTGATGCTTCACGTAGGATTTTCTCTTTCCTTTAATTCCTCACACGAGGTGAGTGAATCTCTTTTCTTGCAAACCCATACTTTGTGCTCTGAGCCATATAGTATTAATTGCCACACACATTCGGCCGCTGGATACCCAATCTTCTCGTGAAGTGGGCTGCTCACTCCTCCGTTGCTTTGCTAGGTCCTTGTGCGTTGAACTTTAAGCAGCAGCTGAATTGATGCCTCGTCGCGAAGTGAGCCGACGGTGACGGGCGGGTTGCAGCCTCAGTGTTGGAGGCAGAGGTGAGCGGCCGACTTGGAAGGCGCGAGGCCAGCAGAGGCGAGGCGGAAACGAGCAGCTTGGCGGAAGCAGCAGCTCTGAGTTGAGGCCACGGCGAGCAGAGCACGCCGGCAACAGAGATGAGGGCAGTGGCGCCGTGGCGCAGAGTCAGCGGTGACGGGGTGACCCGGAGCAACGCCCAGTCGGAGGTGGCGAGGTTGTGGCGAAGGCGGATTCCGGCCGGAGCCGGAGAACCGGAGAAGTGGCAATTCGACGACTCGAGGCCAAGACGGAGGAGGTGAAGCGGCGCTGTAACCGTAGGATTGGAATAAGGGCGCTCTGCAAATATGGCGGGCTGGAGAGGTCCGGTGCAGGTGGTCTTCAGCCGGGGGTCAATCGGCCTGGAACGGTGACGGCCGGCGGTTTAGAGCCGGAGGCGGAGCGAGAAACAGCGGCGAGGCAGGCCGACGAGGTGGCGGTTCACAGCAGGGCCCAATCCGGGCGGCTCAAGGCCGGGGCCGAGGCCAAGGTCGTACGGGCAAGCAGATGCTCGGGCGTTTGAACCAGTGAGCGAAAGACGACTCGGTTGCGTGCTTTCTTTTCAGCTGACTCGGAGCAGAAGGTAGCAGAGACCGGAGCGGAGCCCAACGTAGGTGGAAGTGAGGTAAGGCCGCGGTGGCGGCGACTCAATTCAGGGCAAGATGAGGCGGAAACGGCAAGCCATGGCGACTGGGAGAATCATACCGGCGGCCTCGCGACAGGGGCGGAAGTGCTCGGGCGGCACCACCATACGGGAGCAGCAAGAACGGCAGCTCGGCAACGCCTGATGAGTTGGAGGCGCAAAACGGTGGCGATGGAGGCGCAGCGGGTCAATGAGGCGGGCCGTAGGAGGAGTCCGAGCGTGTGGACCGTCCGTGTCCGGGTCGGTCGTGGCCCTTCTCTATTCTTTTATATGACATCTCAATCGAATCCGGCTTGGAGCAGCACCAGCGATCGTTCAGGCTTGAATCTGGCAGATCGCCCAGTCACATGTGCTACTCATGGACTTGTCCCATTGATTTGCTTTGGCCTGGAAAGACGCTGGTTAATCCACTACTTTTGGCAAACGTGCCCCTTTGGTACTTCATCTGCGGCTGCACAAATAATTCTCGGACTCGGCGGATCACCAAGGTTCTTGCAGCGGCGGAACAAAACGCAACCCTTTATCTCAAATCTCATACGAGTAGTAGATGTGTCTGCTTGCAAAAAAAAACGACGTAAATTCTTTCCCCGATGACTCTTCTTCATCCGGAAAATTGCGAAATTCTCGATCCCTCGGAGAGTTCCCTCCAACAACTCAACACCACCGTGCGCAGGCCCCACTGTGGGCGCCAACTATCGTGGAATTAACACGTCAGATGTCCTAGGGTAAGGACTTAGTCGTGAGGCCGCGCATCTATGTAGTAGCTTGAGAGGGGTTGAGCGGAATCGAGAGACGCAACGCAAGACGAGGATTTAGACAGCTTCGGGCCCCGGGAAACATCATCCGATAATAGCCCTACATGTTGTTTGAGGCTAGGTCTCATTCTGATTCTCATGGTGTCTCCGGTAAACCGGCTCTTTGTGTCTAGCCCTAGAAACTTGTGAGAACTTGTCTAAACTTGTCTCTCTTTGGGGAGCCCTGCTCCTCCTTATATATGTTGAAGGGGCGGGTTACATGTAGAGTCCTAGTAGGATTAGGATTGCTTTATTACAAAGAGTCCTAGTATTGCTTCCTTTGTAGGAGAATATCCCTTGTGCTTTCTTCATAAACAGGCCCACCATAACATGAACCGGCTTTCTAGGCCTTGGGCCTTGTCATCTGTGATCCGCCAGCCGGGTTACCAGTGAGTGGTATTATTTAGGCAGGTTGCTTGTAAACCGTTTGGTTAGGACGGATCGCCAGTGAATCATCAAGTGTAAACCGTCTCTCAAGTAAACCGCCAAGTCCGGCCGGGTCATATTTCCGGCCGGTTCATACCGCGGGGTATATCCCCGAAACTAAGCATATTGGAGGAAACAAAGCTAAGTATATATAGATCATTTTGGAGATCAAACATACTTGACATAGTTCAGTTGACATTGTTCTTCTCCTTCTCCTTCGTCAGCCTGATGCGCCAAGAGCGGCGAGGCGATGGAGGCAGTGGGATGTAGTCTTGTACCACAATTGGCGTGGTCATGTCGCCCACCTGTGGTATCACCGGCGCCACCGCTGGCGCGAGGTCATTGTCAGGCACCACCACCATCGCGAGATCATCCTCAGCCACCACCATCTTTTGCCCATGGTCAGCCACCACCATCTCTTGCCCTTGGTCAGCCACCACCATCGCTAGGTCATCCTCAGCCTGATGCCCACTCTTCTCCTCTTCTTCCCCACTCCAGTCCAGATAACCCTCCTTGTTGTCTTTGCTGCAGCCAGAATCGATGATGCTTTTGGTACAGCCAGAATCATTGCTGCTTTGGCAGCAGCCAGAATCGCTACTGCTTTGGCTGTAGCCAGTGTCGCTGCTGCTGCTGCCATTGCCTGTCCAAATGCAACAATGACTGTTAATAATCGATGCGAGACGAAGCCAAATGTGTAGAGGAAAAAGAAGAGGCAGAACGTACTGGCACCATCTTCGTCATCGTAGCGCATGCGACACATAGTCGTGTTGAATACCTTCACGATGAGCATGGTGGCATCCGCGTCATACCTAAAGAGAAGGATGTACCCCTACCGCAGGTCGTAGGCACGGTAGAACTTCTCCCAGCCACGACACAGGTACATGTAGCCCTCCTTGATCACCAACTCCACGTCCCACAGCCTGCGAAACCCGCTGCCGGCCTGTCGCAGCTTCACATTATTTGGCGGATCTTCACACATCATGTTCATAAAAGTGTCAGGCAGCCTCTGCAGTTTGGGACAATGAGTGATGTAGCAAACAACAGAGTTATCATAATGAGATGGGTGAAGGGGAGATCTCTCCTTTTATATACCTGCCTCGTGGATGATACTGAAGTCCCAAGTATGATACTGAAGAACTCGAAAGCATCCAACTCGTACTCCGATGTGGCACAGCGGAGTCTGCGGTGGCGGCTTCCCCCTATCTCTGATAAGCAGCAGAAGAGACCAATTAGTACCCTTACAACATTATCATACAACATTATAACATAAGAAATTTTGAGCAGAAGATAATCAACTACACCAATTTAGCATTTCTCATTCAAAAAACAATGCACTTGTGGATATATGATGGCTCTAGTTGAATTTATTAGTAGCACTAGTGGTCAAAAATGTTGACTTTAATTGAATTTCATATAATAACTATTTTAACTTCTTTGGGTCAGCAAACTAGGCACCTAGCTAGCAGTATAAAAACATTCAACTAAAGAAAAGAAAGAAACTGCAAAATGTGGCGGAACCCTAAATAAGAAAGCATAAAAATGTGTCTTTTTCTTCTTCTTCCCCTCTTCTTCCTTTTTCCTCTTTTTCATTTTCTTCTTCTTCCTCTTCTTCCTTATCTTCTTCTTCTTCTTCTTCTTCTTCTTCTTCTTCTTCTTCTTCTTCTTCTTCTTCTTCTTCTTCTTCTTCTTCTTTTTCTTCTTCTTCTTCTTCTTCTTCTTCTTCTTCTTTTTCTTATTCTTTTTCTCCTCCTCCTCTTCTTCTTCCTTTCCCTTTCCCTCTTCTTTGCTCCTCCTTCTTGAGCTCAGAGACTCCTCCTTGGACCAACCCATCTCCCACCCATGTGTGTTTTTAGCAGTATCTCCACTGTGAGCTACTAATGTTTAATCCCTAGCCATAAATCTAGCAAATGAGCGAATGACATCATGCATATTGCCGATAAGTTGGCTAGGAAATGATCAATCTATCTCTATAAGGTTCCTTAATATTAGCCTCCTTGAACCAATCCTTTACAGATCCACATAGACACTAAGTTGGCGGGGGAGGTCCTTTCCTTCGTCTCTTCCTCTTCTTCTTCTTCTTCTAAAACAAAACTAAACTAAAATAAAGTAAAACTAAAACCAAAACTAAAACTAAACTGAAAATAAAACTAAACTAAAATTAAAACTAAAACTAAAAGTAAAACAGAAACTAAACTAAAACAAACTAAAAAAAAGGGGGGAAGAACACACCTGCAGGGGATCACCGCTGGAGGAGGCGCGGGGCGGCCGGTGGATGGGAGGGCGGCCGCTGGAGGAGGCGGCGGCCCAGTGGAGGGGGAAGCCAGACAGCCGCGATGGGACGGGGCGGGCGGCAAAGCAGGGGAGGGGGTAGTGCGGCTGGGAGAGGGGGCGGCTGCTGGGCGAGGAGGCGGCGG
>LR738713.1:870501217-870517699 GCA_902687465.1 Secale cereale
GAGGAGGGGTGCGGGACGACGGGGTGAGAGGCGACGGGGCAAGGGGTGGTGGCGGGTCGTCGGGAGATAGAGAGAGAGAGAGAGAGAGAGAGAGAGAGAGAGTGGGGCGGCCGGGGTGGGGCTCGGCCCGTTAGTTAGGTCAACTCTTTCCCGTCCGCCATCCTTTGTCGTCCGCTTTTTTGCTCTTTGCCGTCTGCTAGCAGACGGCAAAGAGGGGGGCCGTTAGGTTTTTTCTATGCAGCTCGTTAGTGGGGCCCACCTCTCTCTTTGCCGTGAGCCAGCTGACGGCAAAGAATCTTTGCCGTCCGCTAGTGGACAGCAAAGAAGTGGCTGACGGCAAAGACCTTCTTTGCCACCAGCCAGTTCTTTGCCGTCGGTTTTATGTAAGCGGACGGCAAAGAAAAGGCAGACGGCAAATAAGTTAATTCCAGTAGTGATATTGGCAAGGAACAATCAAAAATTATAGATACGACGAAGACATATCATTCAATCACCATCGATTTCATCAACGGCTCTGTCGTTGATCTCCTCTGCCAAGCGGTCAAGGATTTGAGAGATTTATACACCATCGAACCCATTTTGTCACTTCTGAAGGACACGTTCTACGACGGCGGCTTGGGATCCTCAATTGCCAAGTCAGATCTCATCGACAATTCCCACGACCACGAGGAGGGTACCGATGAAGGTTTGTCCAAGGTGAAACACCCCATCTGTGACATCAGAGAGCACACCATGAGTCTGTGCTCTTCCAACCGGAAGGATCCCGTCCATGAAATGTGAGGCAATATTCTATCAGCAAATATTACCTTTTCTAGCTTGCCAACCCGTACCCTTTGTTGTAGTAGCATTTGTCGTGCGGTACTTTAACTGTGCCGTGTTTAAGTATTTTAGTTATGCAAAAATGTATTGTTCAATAGCTCTATGTGATGTTTAAGTATGAATTGCCCACTTTAGTTTCATGAATGGCTATATTTGGTTGTTTATAATGATTAGATGCCTTCTTTATCTGTATTTGGTTGTTAGGTTGGTTGGAGCGAGCATTTTTCCAGTTATCGAGCAGATGCCTTGTTTATCTATATTTGGTTCTTAGTTTGGTTGCAGTGAGTATTTGTCCAGTTATCAAGAAGATGCCTTGTTTATCTACATTTGGTTGTTAGGTTGCTTTTTTTAGCCTTTGTCCAGTTATCAAGCAGATGCCTTGTTTATGTTTATCTGCTTGTTAGGTTGGTTGGAGTGAGCATTTGTCCAGTTTTCAAGCATATGCCCTGTTTATCTGTATTTGCTTGTTACTTTGTTAGGTTGGTTGCAGTGAGACTCTGTCCAGTTTTCAATGGCTATATTTGGTTGTTATACTGGTCATTTATGCCTTGTTTATTTTAGTCATTCACAATGTGTTGTTCATTATGTGCAAGTCGGCACTGTGCCGCTCGACGACATCAATACCAGTTTGAACGGCTATAGTTGGTTCCAGTTATTCCTGGTGTAGTTAACACATGCCCTTTATTTCAATTTTACACATTTATCCAGTGTGATATTTAAGCATTACTTACGTTCTATTCATTTTCAATAATACCAGTTTGAATTGCAATATTTGATGGCTGTTAATCCTGCTGTTGGTAACATTGCCTTCCATTTTATATCTGCTTTAACAGCATGCTGAAACCAACACATTCAAGCTGTCATTTGGAGATGATGTTGTTTACCTTTGCTCTATGTGTTTAATGTTATGATTGTTGTACTTATCATGCCTTTCCACTACTTATGCAGGACAACAACAAGAGTGGCCACCATTACCCGCTGAGGTTAGCTTCATCCCTCGGCTTGTACTCCACCGTCATTCCATTATGTAGTGCATATAGATCCAGGCTTAGACACTACTTAGCTTCTAATAGTGACTTGTTGCTTGTAGGTACATATGCCCTTGGCAAGGATCCACACATCGACCCTTTTTGCGTATGGGGCAATGACATATAGATGAACAAGCATCACGAGGAAACTGATAAGGATTATTAGCAAAAAGATACGCATGGTAGCAAGCAAATTATTTGTTTATGCTCTATCCAACACAACAGTGAGTTGTAGGATGGTAACTACAAACTCTGCAGCCTTCTCTTTTTACTGCCCATAATGAGTTGTTAGACAACAATGTCTGAATCTTTTTCGTTCCCAGTTCACGAAGCAGTTCACTCAAGATTACCTCGCAAAATACATGATTGGTGGACACGCTATGAAGGTTAAAGTATTTTATCCAGACTACAATGAGCATCGAGAAGTCCTAATGAAGACAGTGAAGGATGGACGGGCAGCCATCACAAGGGGTTGGCCTAGAGTCGTGCGCGCATTACGCATGGAGGACGACCTAATATGTGCATTCCTCTTCACCTTCTCCAGCAACCAGAATGTCTTTCGCCTCTCTCTTTGCGGTCTTTAGTAAAACTGTGGTTCATCATTCTTTACTTGGTGCTTCTGTACTTCTTCAGTATATGTACATGTGCATCGAATTACGGATTCGTGGTTGAACCTATATTTGTAATAAACATGGTTGGATATGAAATAAAGTATTGCCTACTTTCAAATTCAAAACATGTGCTTTTAAATTAGGGATTATACTGCACACAGTTTGCGAAAGCGAAACGTCTGCGATATACGTGGATATCAGAAACGTTTCTAGGATCCACTACGTGTGCGATCAATCTCGACTGCACACACGACTTTCTCTTGAAAACTGTTTGCGTTACTCCACCTTGCGCAAACGTTTACCACATAAAAAGTGTGTGTGATGGACAGCCTTTGCCACACAGTTTCTTCTACGCACCGTGTGTGATTCATTCAATAATGCAAACGATAAAATTATTAATATTGTGTGCAATGGCAAGGCTATTACAAATGATTTAACGGGAAAAATTGTGTGTGATGTACCTGTGAACGGAAATGTTTCCCTTTGAGCGACTTTTTGGGATGTACATGCGAACAGAAACGTTTAGCGGGGACTGACTGTGTGGGATGTACTTGCGACCGGAAACAATTTCGCCGTATAATTATATTGTTTTAGCTCTACTATACGTATTTCCGTATTTGAGTGCTCGCCAGTCGCACACGACATCATTTTGCCGAGGATGTGTGCCAGGAGGTCATATCGTCGACAGTCTCTGGATCGTCTGGGAAGGACCCCCCTATCGCCCACACTCACTTGGCGACGGTTCCAAATGTCGTCGCGGAAAGGGGTTAAAAACCGTTTGTTTAAGACTGACGTGTACCAGTGTTATTCCTTGAGCTCAATGACCCTGAAATTGAAAATCATTACAAATGAACTCTAAAAAGGTTGAAACTTGGCATGGTATCATCTTTTCACACACATGTCATGTGCTAAAAAGTCGAGAGGGTTACGACAAAAGCTGGATGCACTTCGTGTACAAAATCGACAATCTCTTTCGAAGTATGAACGTTTCGGACGAAAACTCATCTGTTACATATGGATATCATTTTTTGAACTTATTTGAACTCTAGACTTTTTGTGTGTTCAAAATGCACCATTCAACGCCACATCATCAACTTTCAACCCTTTCTGACTTCATTTGGTATTTTTCCTGCATTTACGGATTTTTTTTGAGCTAAATGACCCTGAAATTGAAAAGCACCACAAATGAACTCTGAAAAGATTGAAAGTTGGTATGGTATCATCATTTCACCAACATATCATGTGCGAAAAATTTGAGAGGGTTACGACAAAAGCTGGGTGCACTTCGTTTACAAATTGGACAATCTCTTTCGAAGTATCAGGATTTCATATGAAAACTCATCTGTTACAAAAGGCATTTCATTTCTTTACATGTAACTGCAGTGATATTCTAGATCAAAGGCATCATCATAATAGTTGTGGAGAGAAAGTCTTCACTTGTTCTTTGCTTGTGTCCTTTGCTTATTGCGCCGTAACCATGGATAATCTTCATCGTTTAACAGGGTGCTTGGGCCTTGACTTTGAGGGGAGGAATTTCATGAAACTTCTCATAATCTTCAGACATGTCTGTCTTGCCCTCCACTCCCACGATGTCTCTTTTTCATGAAAGAACTATGTGGCGCTTTGGCTCATCGTACAATGTATTCGCTTCCTTATCTTTTCTTTTTCTCGGTTTGGTAGACATGTCATTCACATAGTCATTGGCTTGGACAAATGGTTCGTCTATGTACCCAAGATTGTTCAGATCCACTATAGTCATTCCGTACTGTGGGTTTACCTGTACCCCGCCTCCTCATAGATTGACCCATTTGCACCGGAACAAAAGGACCTTAAAATCATGTCCATAGTCAAGTTCCCACATGTCCACTATGTAACCATAATATGTGTCTTTTCCGCTCTTGATTGCTGCATCAAAGCGGACACCACTGTTTTGTTTGGTGCTCTTTTGATCTTGGGCGATTGTGTAAAATGTATTCCCATTTATCTCGTACACTTTGTAAGTCAATATCGTCGAAGATGGTCCTTTGGCCAACGAGTACAGCTCATCAGAAATAGTGTTGTCACCCATGATACATTTTTGCAACCAACTATCGAAAGTCCTGATGTGTTCACATGTAATCCAGTCGCCACACTGCTCCGGGTGTTTCGAGCGCAGAATATTCTTGTGTTCATTGACATATGGGGTCACTAAGGTAGAATTTTGTAGAACCGTGCAATGTGCTTGAGACCAAGAATGCCCATCCCAACATATTATTGAGTCCTCTCATAGCATGCCTTTTCCAGTTAGTGTTCCTCATACCGCGATTAAGGGAGACCAATCTTCTTCAGGTCAGGAATGATGTCAACACAAAACCCAATGACCTCCTCTATTTGATGGCCCGTGGAGATGCTTCCTTCTAGCCTAGCACTATTACGAACATATTTCTTGAAGACTCCCATGAACCTCTCAAAGGGGAACATATTGTGTAGAAATACAGGGCGCAGAATGGCAATCTTGTCGACTAGATAAACTTGGACGTGTGTCATGATATTGAAGAAGGATGGTGGGAACACCAGCTCGAAACTGACAAGACACTGCGCCAAAACACTCCTTAAGCTTTGTAGGATTTCTGGATCGATCACCTTCTAAGAGATTGCACTGAGGAATGCACATAGCTTCACAATGGCTAATCGAACATTTTCCGGTAGAAGCCCCCTCAACGCAACCATAAGAAGTTGCGTCATACTCACGCGGCAGTCATGAAACTTTAGGTTCTATAACTTTTTCTCTGCCATATTTATTATTACCTTTATATTCGACAAGAAGCCAGACGGGACCTTCATACTGAGCAGGCATTCAAAGAAGATTTCCTTCTCTTCTTTGGTAAGAGCGTAGCTGGCAGGACCTTCATACTGCTTTGGCGGCATGCTGTCTTTTTCGTGCACACGTTGCTGGTCCTCCCGTGCCTCCGGTGTATATTTTGTCTTCCCATACATGCCCAAGAAGCCTAGCAGGTTCACGCAAAGATTCTTCATCATGTGCATCACGTCAATTGCAGAGAGGACCTCTAGGTCTTTCCAATAAGGTAGGTCCCAAAATATAAATTTCTTCTTCCACATGGGTGCGTGTCCCTCAACATCATTCGGAACATATACTCCGTCGGGACCCTTTCCAATGATTACTTATAAATCATTGACCATAGCAAGTATGTGATCACCAGTACGGACGGTCGGCTTCTTCCGGTGATCTGCCTCGCCTTTAAAATGCTTGCCTTTCTTTCGACATTGATGGTTGGTCGTAAGAAATCGACGATGCCCCAGGTACATATTCTTCCTGCATTTGTCCAAATATATAGTTTCGGTGTCATCTAAACAGTGCGGGCATGCGTGGTATCCCTTGTTTATCTGTCGTGAAAGGTTACTGAGAGCAGGCCAATGATTGATGGTCACAAACATCAACGCACGTAGGTCAAAATCCTACTGGTCGTGCTCATCCCACACACGTACAACTTTTCCATTCCATAGGTGTGAAAGTTCTTGAACTAATGGCCTTAGGTACATATCAATGTCGTTGCCGGATTTCTTCGGGCCTTGGATGAGCACTGGCATCATAATGAACTTCCGCTTCATGCACAGCCTTTGAGGAAGGTTATAGATACAAAGAGTCACGGTCCAGGTGCTATGATTGCTGCTCTGCTTCCCAAAAGGATTAATGCCATCCGTGCTTAAACCAAACCATACATTCCTTGCGTCGCCTGCAAATTCCCCCCACTTTCTCTGGATTTTTCTCCATTGTGACCCGTCAACGGGTGCTCTCAACATCTCGTCTTTCTTACGGTCCTCTTGTTGCCATCGCATCAACTTGGCATGCTCTTTGTTTCAGAACAGACGTTTCAACCATGGTATTATAGGAGCATACCACATCACCTTGGCAGGAACCCTGTTCCTCGGGCGCTCTCCGTCAACATCACCGGGGTCATCTCGTCTGATCTTATACAACAATGCAGTGCATACCAGGCATACATTCAAATCCTCGTATGCACCGCGGTAGAGGATGCAGTCAGTAGGGCATGCATGTATCTTCTGCACCTCCAATCCTAGAGGGCACAGAACCTTCTTTGTTCCGTACGAACTGTCGGGCAATTCGTTATCCTTTGGAAGCTTCTTCTTCAATATTTACAATAGCTTCTCAAATCAGTTGTCAGATACACCATTGTCTGCCTTCCATTCTAGCAATTACAATGTGGTACCGAGTTTTGTGTTGCCATCTTTGCAATTTGGGTACAACCCTTTTTGTGATCCTCTAACATGCGATCGAACTTCAACTTCTCCCTTTCACTTTGGCAATGTCTCTTTGCATTAAAAATGACCCGATGAAGATAATCATCGGGAACAT
The DNA here is from genome assembly GCA_902687465.1 of Secale cereale. Classification (NCBI taxonomy): domain Eukaryota; kingdom Viridiplantae; phylum Streptophyta; class Magnoliopsida; order Poales; family Poaceae; genus Secale; species Secale cereale. Next base: position 870,508,051 of record LR738713.1, read on the forward strand.
TGTCTAGTTCCTCTTGATCTTCAGCTTCCCCCGTTGGAGCATCACCGTATTCATGGGAGGATGGTTGTCATCATTACCTTCTTCTTCGTTGTCTTCCATCATAACCCCTCTTTCTCCGTGCTTCGTCCAAACATTATAGTGTGGCATGAAATCCTTCTCAAGCAGGTGGATGTGAAGTTTTTTCGAGTCAGAGTAATACTTCGTATTCCCATAGATAGGGCATGGACAACACATAAAACCATTATGCTTGTTTGCCTCAACCACTTCAAGAAAATTACGCAGGCCCTTAATGTACTCGGAGGTGCTTCTGTCACTGTACATCCATTGTCGGTTCATGTGCATGCCTTATATATAATTAAGTGTGTCAAAAACATTACAGAACATGATGTATAGAGAAGTGACCAAATTAATAGAAGTTCATCATCACAACTAAAGTTCATACATAGTTCTCATTGAACAATATATAGCTCTCTAAAGCATCTAATTAAACCATACATTGAAACTATGTAAAACATTTCAATTCAACAACAAATGCGATCATAATCGCAACTAAGGTAACAATTGATCCAACGACATAATGATACCAAGCCTCGGTATGAATGGCATATTTTCTAATCTTCAAGCGCATTGCATCCATCTTGATATTGTGATCATCGACGACATCCGCAACAAGCAACTCTAATTCCATCTTCTCCTCCTTAGTTCTTTTCAATTTTTTCTTCAAGTAAATATTTTCCTTTTCAACTATATTTAACCTCTCCACAAGAGGGTCGGTTGGAATTTCTAGTTCACATACCTCCTAGATAAAAACTTCTATGTCAAGTTGGTCGATATAATTGTCATACACACTAAATGAAACAAATAGTTATAAAAGATAGTATACCACATCCGAATCACAGATAGGACGAGGTCCAACTAGGGAGAATACCAAAACCATCGCACTACATAATAACAAACAATAATAAAAGTAAGAAAATATACAAGTATCTATCTAAATCATACAAGTAAGAATTTCTTTTCTTGTACAAAGAAGATAAGAACAAGATGCTCACCACGGCGATGCCGGCGACGAGATCAGCGCGGGCGATTGACGGCGGTGAGGACGGGGACGGGATAGGACAGATCGGCAAACCTAGATAAATCTTGAGGAAAATGAAGTTTGGGCAAGGAGCTCGGAGAGGAGAAATCTTAAGTGTGGCTCGGACATTTCATAAAACACCTCATGTGCATAGGAGGTGAGCTAGAGCCACACACACTTCTCCTCTCCAAGGCAAAAAAACAGAGCAGTGGCTTTGTTCGCGGGCAGGGGCGGGGGTATATAGGCTTTTCTTTAGTCCCGATTTGTGGCTTAAACCGGGATTAAAGGACAACCTTTGGTCCCGGTTCCAGCCACCAACCGGGACCAAAGGTGTTGAGCCAGGAGCGGACAGGAGCGAGGCCCATTGGTCCCAGTTCGAGTCTGGAACAAGGACCAAAGAGGTCACACGAACTGGGACCAATGGCCCCCGAGGCCCGACCGGCGCCCTGGCCTCACGAACCGGGAGCGATGCTCCTTTTGGTCCCGGTTTGTGAGTGAACCGGGATTAAAGTTGTCTTCCTGGCTTCAACCAAAGCCCTATTTTCTACTAGTGCTTCCCGTAGAATTAAAGGATTCGTTCGAGCTTTCCATATAAGAAAAGTACATCAAATCCCATCTTACACCTCTAGGTCTTTGCTAAATCGGAACCCCGTCCAGATTCACAGCACCTTGTTGTGGATGTAGAAGTCGCATACTAACTCGGATGGAGACGAGTCAAATGTTGTTCGTCTCGACAAGACGAATAACCCATCGCAAGCCAATTCTCCAAACAAGGCTGGCTCCCTGAATTCTTGGGCCCACTTCTTGGGCCCACCTTTACCTTGAGGTCGGAATGTGGCAGGTGACCGGTTAAGTTGTCCGGTCTCTGTTGTAACTCTGTAGGTCACATACTACCTCTTATGAAGACCACTCCAAAAGCATGTCAAATCAAACCACCTCTCTCTACATGTGCCAAACAACCACTCGAGTGTTGCATGCATGCATCTTTCCCGTTGTGTTGTGCCACACCACCGCTGCCAGATCCATGGAGTTACGGAGGGCGACACCATTGAAATGTTCATAGAGGTGCAACGCATGGTAGTAGCCGACAAGTCAGGACTGGATGATGGCATGCCCATGCATGATAAGAAAGAAAAGAAAGAAAGCAGCCATGTATGACGGTATCTTGTTTTGTACGACTCCATCGTGATCTCTCCTGGTTAATATTAATTTGCTCAATTAGTCTTTTGATACCTTATTTTAGCTCATGACAGTGTGATTGATTGTGTGCTGATTGATCACATGATCATCACCTTTGGTGCAAACACACATGTGCAAGTAAATTAAACACTCGTATCTGCAGCCACAATAAGCTTCGCTCGCACTCGAGTGTGTACTTTTTAGAAAACAAATACTTTCTTTCGCTAAAAGAACAATCAATCTGAAATAAGCATAAAATTACAACTTGGGGAAGTACAGGCTTTCCACATTCAGCTAACACAAAATACCAACGTCCAACTAGATTAACAAGGATATCGGACTCCTGAAAAATGTAGCATTTTACTCACCCGAACACAATCTTCTCATTCGAATTGAGTGGTCTCCCACACGATGAAACGAACATCCGGCATTAAGAAAAGTAATTCGATGCAACTGCCCGCACCCTTTACGTCCTCCAAATGCCCCATGCTGCAGTGGCGGACCATACTTTCGGCTTCCCAGCTCAACTGCTCCCCCGATGAACAGTAAATTTTGTAAGATAGCAAAACAAAAAGATTGTTTTTGTCATCGAAGATGCTCGACGTGAATCTGATGACGTTTGGTCATTCGAAAAGCTAGTGGCAAAATAAAGAAACATTTTTTATGTGTCCAAGAAACTTTTGAAAATAACACTGTTCTTAGTCGGGTTTTTTGGCTCCTCAGAAACCCCTGAAAGTTTGCAAACACCTAGAGCACATGAGCAGCTTGCATGCCTAAACATTTCAGAATTTTTAAATCTTTTTATTCTATTTTACTATTTACCAAGAGCAGATGAACCAATCGATAACCATAGAGATTTATTCTCTCTTGGTATTAAGGTGCTACTACTTAATAACAATATTCTAATATCAATATCTATAGTACAAATCGCGCAAAAATATCCATAGTATCAAATTTGTATCATTAGATCCACCACAAAAAGTATTTTCATATTTTATATATTCCGTATTATAATTTTCAATACTTTATTCTATAGACTTGGTCAAATATACATTAGTTGACTTAGACAAAAATCGATAAATCTTATATTCTGAAATGGAGGGAGTATTTCTTAAAAGCAAAAGAACTGTGAGTGAGAAACTAAGGCAGAACTCTCATTTTCCTCATTTTGACTATTGTCCCATAAGATTATACATTAAAAAAGATTTTTTTTTCAAATACTAAAACTAAGAAAAAATAAAAATAAAAAAGAGCATCTGCAGTCGGGCGCCCCAAACCGTCCTCAGATCCCCGGGCTGGCGGACCGGTCATTGATCGGTCAGGAAAATGTGACCCAATCAGGCGCCTTAAATCAGCCTCCAACGCCTAGGCTGACCGGCACCCCTTATATCCAGCCCAAATTACTGGCGGATATGAGGCGGCTCGGGCGCGTCCGCTACGTCCGCCGGCCCCAGCTCTGGCCCACAGCAAACCCTGCAAAATTTCCCTCCGGAGCACACCCTAGGCTCACTTCACTCCACTTTGTTGCGCTCCCCTTTCTCCAATCCGTCCAATCCCAAGCGTTGACGACCATGTCCGGATCTAGTAACCACTCTGACAGTAGCTCCGGAGACGAGGACGAGCAGGCGCTCTGTATCATGTTGGAGTGTTCGCGGAGCGATACGTGTGACGGCTCGTTTTAGGTATGACGTTGCGTGTCGCCCGCCGCTCGAGAGCCAACGCCAGCACCAGCCCTTTCCGCCCCCTGCCCGGCTCAGTTTAGGTATGACGCGGATCTGCGAGGGAAACTCATTCGGCACCGCCCGCCCAACGACCTCCTCCACCTTCGGCTGCTGTTCCAGCCCGTCGAGATGCCGCGGATGAGGACTCCATAGCTGGAGGCACGCGCCGCCCACTGTGAGAGGCGGAGGGCAAGGGAGATGGGGGACCGCGTCCGACAAGGCTGCGTAGTCTGTCCGCCGCGACCATGCAGTCTGCCCGCCGCGGCCGCTTTTATGCCGGTGCTGATGAGGAGGTGCCTCTCCTCTACTGGGTGTACGGTCATTGAATTATGACGGCGGTGACGGTTACCCGACTCGGCATTAACAAGTTCGTGCGGGAGGCGGTGGAAGCAGCTATGGATGCGGCGAGGGTGGCCAAGCCCAGAAGCATGCAGGACCACATCATCCGCCCCTTGCAGAGCTACATCCTCATATCTGATTCCTCTGGCATTGACGGGTTCAACTCCGATAGCTCCGACATCCACCCACCTCTTGTCGCGAACGCCTATAGCAGCCCCGACGATCGAAAGGGCAAAGACCAGGCGAGGACGTGGTAAAGCTCGGCCCTCTCATATTTAGCTCCTAGTATCTAGTTAGCGCATTTGACAGACAGTTTGTACTGTGTGAACTATGACCGATCTTTTGGTGATGTTTATATGTTAATTTATGCCGCTATCGGCTTGGATTCCTTTTCTTGTCAATTTTGCCTGTCTGGTGATCTACGTACTACATTGCACGATTTTTTTAATGGATATAGGGTGCGGAATATGAGATATGCAGCTGATGATGCATCGATATAGGGACTGCCCGATCACAGTCCGCGGACCCGGCGAGGCGCTTCCGCTGGCGTATAGGGTGCCGGATTTGGCAAGTCCGGCTGTAGATTCTCTTAATACAAGGAAGTTCTCAACAAATATGTATGTGTATGATTTTATTTAAAACAAAAAATGAGACACGTAGAAATAAGTTTATCACAAACTTTTATGAAATTGCCCCCTTAATACTCCGACCACGTGGCATATTATTGCCTCTGTAAGTTAGATTTGTGCGGTGAAAACCAAAAGAAAGGACACCCTTGCGTTTATATACCTCTGATGTATGGAATTTCGGGAAGCTGCGATCAATAGCTAACGAACCATGACAAAGCCCTAGAGGTAACTACTGTACATGCATCATGCGTGATGTATGAGATTTCGGGAAGCCCCGACTGAATAGCAAAAGAATGATGAGAATGCCCAAGGTGTGCCGTTCAAGGTGACTTGCTTTTGACCATCTTTCCCGATGCATGAAAATACAGCGCGTGACTGACTGACTGACTCACCGGCCGGGGAAAGGAGAAAGGGGAAGGAGTAATTATCAACCAATCTCTTTGTGTTAGCAGCAGCGTGATGCCTTCATGACGAGTAAATTGCAAAAAACCATCAGTTTGAGGTCTAGATTATTAGAAAACACTACGTTACAATTTTGTGACAGAAACCACCATCTCTATTATAATTGTTTTGCAAATAACACTGATCGACCGATTATAGCACTAAGCACATTTATGACAGACGGATCCCGGTCGTCAGGAGGTGACTTGGCGAAAAAAACTCCACCTGGGCACTTTGACTGGTCAAAATCCCCTTCCATGCCTACCCACGCCGTCTTCCTCCATCTCCCCAGGCCGTCGCCCTCCATCTCCCCCGCCGGCAACCAGCGATGAGCCCAACCACGACCCTCAACTGCCGCGCCGTCCTCGATCTGGTTGGAGCCGCCGCCGCGCCGTCCTCAATCTGGATGGTGCCGACCGCGATCTGGATCGAGCCCCCGCTGCGCCGACCTCGATCTGGATCGAGCCGCCACCGCTCTGTCTCCTCTTCTCCACCCCACGACGGCGGCAAATTGCGGCAGGAGGTGAGGCCAACGGCGACTAACACGCGCGCGGAGGGTGGGGGACGGAGGGGCGCACGTACATGTCGTCGAGGCTGGGCGCTGACAAGCTTTGCGTGCTCACTGGAGTAAAGCAGCTTGTCCCCGTCACTTCCTACAAAGTGTAGGTGCAGCTCGAGTACATCAGGAGTAAACACAACCGCGACGGCAAGCAGTGGCGCCACTTTTGTTCCTTGCCAAGGATGAGTGGTTCTACACCGTTGGTCGCCGTCGTTGAGTGCGTCGCCGCACTCTACACCCTCGGTCGCCGTCGCCGCCGCCCCGCTCTACACTGCCGGTCCCCGTCACCGGATGCGCAGCCACGCGCACTGGAGTAGGAGGGGACCAGTCAAAGAGATACAGCAGCGTGTCCACATGCCGATTTTTACTTGTCAAAGTGCCCAGGTGGCATATTTTTGCCAAGTCACCTCCTGACGACCAGGACCCGTCTGTCATAAACGTGCTTAAAGCACTATAATCCACCGATCAGTGTTATTTGCAGAACAATTATCGAAGACATGGTGGTTTCGGTCACAAAAATGTAACGTAGTGTTTTTTGATAACCTAGCTCTCAAACTAGTGGTTTCTTGCAATTTACTCCTTCATGACAGGCTCCTTGCCCGATTATCCCTTTGGACGTGCTTAATTATTGCTGAATCACAACGACATTGGCTTCCATTTGAAAAAAAAAGGAATTGCGTCGGCTTGTGGTGGTGTTGCAACCAGAGTAGTCGGATCACGGTATGTGTGTCGCTGCCAGGAACACGAGATCAGTGGCGTATTGACGAGCACTTGCCACAGTTGTTGTGGAGAAGCACAAGGAAGATGTAGACTTTTTGTAATCTGCAATATCCTAGTGAAGACAGCTATACCATGGTAATTTTGCTGCATGCAATTTTTTTTAAATGCAACATGACTGAGTTGCTACATGACTAATCTGATTTACGTCTAGTGCCAACACAATGATTGGCCCCACATGTTATTGGGAAAACCGTGTCTCTCGAAAAAATAGTTTGCATGCATGCATGCTGCCTATTTGTCAAACACCTCAGAGAAAAGATTTGAACAAAAATGGGAAGGGTCTTAATTTAGTATAAAGTGGCTTCTCTATGGGCTCCTTTCATTGCGGCTGGCGCATGCTTTTTCAGGATGAGATTAGCGGCCAGGGTAAACGCACGAGACCAACTTCCTGGCTCGCCATTCAAATACCTTCCAACTTCCTCTTGCAGACATTTCATCGCCCCACCGCTGTCCGTCGGTTGATTGATCATCATGAGGGCCCAGCTCGCTCTAGCGCTCCTGCTCTTCCTCGTTGTTGCCTCTACTAGCCCTCTAGCCTTGGCCCACGGCGATCTTGACTATGGTGGTGGAGTCAAGAAATCTGAAGCTGTCGGCGGATACACCGCCGATGCTGAGAAGAAACCCGAAGCCGTCTCTGTCAATGCTGAGAAGAAACCCGAAGTTGTCTCCGCAAGCGCGGAAGCAAAACCCGAAGTCATCGCTGGCTATGCCGGTGCTAAGAAGAAACCTGACGTCGCCCCCAACAATGTTGATGCGGAGAAGAAACCGGTAAGTGCGTCTGGCTATGCCGGCATGGAGAAGAAACCCAAAGGTGCCACTAAGGTTGCCGAGGAGAAGAAATCTGAAGTTGCCTCCGAGAAGAAATCCAAAACAAAGAGTGAGCCATCCCAACCTTCCACCATTGAGAAGAAACCCAAAACTAAAAATGAGAAGAAGTCCAAAGGAAAGAACGACGCCTCTGGATACACCGGTGCGGAGAAGAAACCAAAAGAAAAGGTAGATGCACCCAAGAAGGAGAAGCCAAAGAAGGAGGAGGTCAGGAATATCATTCCTAACACCTACGCCAAGCCAAAGGAGGAGCCCAAAAAGGAAGAGCCGAAGAAGGAGGTGATCGCGGCTAGCTCACGTGACGCCTACACCGAGCCAAAGAAAGAGGAGCCAAAAAAAAAGGAGTTGGTGGCCGCTGAACCAAAGAAGGAGGAGTCCAAGAAGAAGGAGCCAAAGGTACCGGAAGTGGACACCACCGCCAACTACGCCGCTCCAAAGAAGGCCCAACCGGAGACAACGGCGACTGTCACATCCGATAGTTACACCGCGCCAAAGAATGCTCAGCCAGAGACGCCGGCAACTAGCACAGCCGACACTTATGCTGCGCCAAAGACTGCCCAGCCGGACACGGCGGCGGCTAGCACAACTGGCGGTTACGCTTGATAGACCATCTGCAGAAACAAATGATATCTACGGCACATTGAAACCGAGTACGTGGAAGAAAAAGACCGGCCATTTCCCCTACCACATATGTAAGTCCAAAACCTCACCTAGCTTCCGAGCGACCAACCAAAATAATTTGCCTCTCATCTCACTTGAGGAGGGACGATGACCAGGAAACCCGTCCACCGTCATTTTTTATACCCCAATTTTCATTGTGTAAGTGCTTATCCTTAATGTACTACTTATGCAACTCCGTTTGTAGTATTATTTTACTTACGTAAAGAGAAGATGCACCCGTTAGGTACAGAAACGGGTGTGTTATCACTTTGTATTCTAAAACGAGAACTCATGTACCGTGCATGTAACTCTGGATTAGGTAAATTCAGCTTTCGTGAATACTTCCGAGATCGTTTCCTGGATTAGAGCAAATGCTGCCTAGGAGTCCCATCACGTATCAAATATGTAAGATCTACTACTGGCATATATAATTTTGTTCTCAAATAGCGTTAGAGCTGCTCGGATTTCATTAGAGGGGAATGTACCACCTATGCGTACGTCTTTGGTCCTACAAAAAACATATATCAACCACACACATAATGTACATCTTTTCGATCCGTACATTAAGACGCAATATAAGTTGCTTCATTTGCTATACTATTTTTTTCTTATATATTTGATCATGAATTACAATCATAAACTGCTTGTGAAGTATCATGACTATAAAAAGGAAAGTTCTCAAGGACGCAATGTACATTGAATTTGACAATGCAATACATATTTTGAAGTGGACATCTTTTTTTTTCTTGTAGATGTGAAGCTGAACCCATATTGGACAATGACATGCAAGTGTGAAAGCAGAAATCAAAATAGTTAAAATGATTTTTTTTACAAATGGAAAACGCCAATCAACATATAAATGACTTTAATAAATTAGTGCACAATCTGCTTCCATAAAAGTAAATGCCGGTGTCGGCAGTGAGAGGGCCCTTTCTCACAAAATGATACCTAGAAGGTTTCAAAATTACATGTTATATACACACCAGCAAAATTACATCGAAGACTCGAATGATTTTTTTTCTTTTGTGTGTCAAAATATACAATTATATTCTACTAGATATCTGTGCGCGCGTTGCAATTTGGCACAAATAGTTTTACACAATCACCGTGATTTACGTTCCAGTTTAATATTAATATTACCAAAATTTAAATTTAACTTTCAATTGAATCAGTACCTATTGATCATTTATTTGGTAAGCCAATAACACGTGGGACGGTTCTGACGGATTTTAAATCACTGAAAAAACCAAGCAAACCCAAAATTGGAGTAGGGTGGGGAGGGGGTAAAAGAAATAAATGTTAGGTGAACCTTACATAGTTTTACGTAGGATATATCTTTTTCATTTTTCAGGTTTGTCTCTGATTTCCATGATTTTGTTCACAATTTTAAACATCCCGCTTTTTAAAATTGGAGATAGGAGAACACACTTAAGAG
>LR738713.1:870517737-870529127 GCA_902687465.1 Secale cereale
GGGGGGATCAGTTCATGGGAGAGGCAGACGAACCAACATTGTTTACTGTTGATTTAATAAGTCCCCTCTGCATTTTTATCATTCGCCCAATAGTAATTTTGTGGCTAAAACTCTATTTCATTATATATACTAATTTCATTTCTTTTGATAAGTTGTCAACTAAGTGCGGTAATTTATTTGCATACATAATGGTAACCAATATTATCTAAACTTTATAGTTTATGCACACGGAAGCTCGTAATTACATAGAAACGTTTGTTCATAATGTACACCTTGATGGGTTTTGGGGTTGGCGGCGGTTACTTGCTGCGTGTGCATTCTCATCTTGCTGGTTCATTCTTGCATTACTCAAAAAGCCATCTCTTCACAAACGAACATGTCACTGTGTACCCTCGACCACGGGGGTGGTGCGCTGCAGCTCACGTCGCAGGAGACCCGGCTAGAAGGGCGGTACGCAAGAAATCTGACGAACTTCTTTGCTAACCAGAAACCCCACACGCCCGGCAGGTACCCTATCTGCAGAAGCGGCGGCTATGGTCTGCCCTAGGTTTATCTGATCGCCCCTAGGGCCTTGTAGATCGCTACCCTGCAACAAGCAGAAGAACCAAGAACGAGAAGAAGAAAACTAGGGTAAATATGAAGTTAAAATATAAAAGGTGGTAGATTGATTGTTTAAGTGTGTGTTGTTCAATCGGCCATCACCTCCAAAATATATTTGAGGCGGCTGGACTTCCCGTATAATTAAAGGATTCGTTCCAGCTTTCCTGATAAGGAAAGTACATCAAATCACATCTTACACCTCTAGGTCTTTGCTAAATCGGACCCCGTCCATATTCGCAGCACCTTCCTGTCCTGCTCCTTGTTATGGCTGTAGAAGTCGCATACTAACTCGGATGGAGATGAGCCAAATATTTTTCGTCTCGACAAGACGAATAACCCAAGCTTAGTGTACGACTCCATCATGATCTCTTCGGGTTAATATTAATTTGCTCAAATTACTCTTTTGATATCTTATTTTAGCTCATGACAGTGTGATTGATTGTGTGCTGATTGATCACATGATCATCGCCTCTGGTGCAAATGCACATGTGCAAGTAAATTAAATACTCGTATCTGCAGCCACAATAAGATTCGTTCGCACACGAGTGTGTACTTTTTTAAAGACAAATATTTTCTTTCGTTAAAAGAACAATCAATCTAAAATAAGCTAACCCAAGCTTAGTGTATTTCCACTCCTTATTCCCCTCACATCGATATTTCACCCAAAACTTGAAAACTTTGATCATACAAAACTTAACGGAACTTCATGAGATGTGTTAGTATGATAAAGAGGAAATCATTCACTTTGGTACTGCCAAGACAAGATTCATAATTGTTCTCACACAATGCCTACTCTACCTTATCATTTCCACAATTTACACTAGTAGGAAAAAGGCCTAATGTGAAGCATATTAGTCCCGGTTTGTAACTGAACCGGAACTAATGTGATCATTAGTGCCGGTTCCAACGGCTAGGCTGGCGGCGATCATTAGTACCGATTCATGGCGAACCTCTAGTACCGGTTCGTGCCACGAATCGGTACTGAAGACGTGGTGGCAGGCTTGTGTCAGGATGGGGCCCCACCATCTCCTTTAGTACCGTTGGTTATAAATAACCGGTACTAGCGGTCATCCTACATAAACCCCTTTGCGGAGCTCGAGCGCTCTGTTATTCCCCTTTCCCCCCTCCTCTGTTTTCTTCCTCTTCCTCTCGAGCTCACACTCCATTTGTGCCAAAATTTGTGAAGATTTGAAGGCACCCCATTGTTGGGGAACGTTGCATGGGAAACAAAAATTTTCCTACGCTCACCAAGACCAATCTAGGAGATGCATCTACGAGGGGAGAGTTGGATCCACATACCCTTGTAGATCGCTAAGCGGAAGCGTTCAAGAACGCGGTTGATGGAGTCGTACTCGCCGCGATTCAGATCGCCGAAGATCCTAGCACCGAAGCAACGGTGCCTCCGCGTTCTTCACACGTACAGCTCGGGGACGTCTCCTCCTTCTTGATCCAGCAAGGGGGGAGGAGAGGTTGATGGAGACACCGGCAGCACGACGGCGTGGTGGAGATGGTGGTGGAGGATTCCAGCAGGGCTTCGCCAAGCACTGCGGGAATTGACGAAGATGGATGTGGGAGAGGGAGGGCAGCGCCGAGGCACGAACGTGTGTGGCTGCCCTCCCTCTGCCTCTCTTTATATAGGGGGGAGAGAGGGGAGGGGGGCGCCCTAGGGTTTATCCCTAGGGGCGGCGGCCAGGGCAGATGGGGAGGGGGCGGCGGCCAAGGGGCCAGGGTTTCCCCCCCAAGTGCCTTGCCCCCTACTCCATAGGGGTGCGGCAGCCCTAGGGGGGCCCAGCCCCCCTTGCGCATGAGGAGAGGGCCCAGGGGGCGGGGGGCGCACAGCCCTATGAGGGCTGTTGCGTCTCCCCTTTGTGGCCCATTAGGCCCGAAACTCTTTCCGGGACCCCGAAAACCCCTTTCGGTCATCCGCCGACTTCCCGGTGCTCCCCGGAACACTTCCGGACTCCGATCACTCTCAACCTATATATCAATCTTCGTCCCCGGACCATTCCGGAGACCCTCGTCACGTCCGGGATCTCATCCGGGACTCCGAACAACCTTCGGTAACCATGCACTGTTCTCACTAACAACCCTAGCGTCACTGAACCTTAAGTGTGTAGACCCTGCGGGTTCGGAAACTATGCAGACATGACCGAGACACTCCCAGGTCAATAACCAATAGCGGGATCTAGATACCCATATTGGTTCCCACACGTTCCTCGATGATCTCATCGGATGAACCACGATGTCAAGGATTCAGGCAATCCCGTATACAGTTCCCTTTGTCTCGTCGGTATGTTACTTGCCCGAGATTCGATCGTCGGTATCTCTATACCTAGTTCAATCTCGTTACCAGCAAGTCTCTTTACTCGTTCCGTAACACATAATCCCGTGACTAACTACTTAGTCACTTTGAGCTCATTGAGATGATGTATTACCGAGCGGGCCCGGAGATACCTCTCCGTCACACGGAGTGACAAATCCCAGTCTCGATCCATGTCAACTCAACAGACACCTTCAGAGATACCTGTAGAGTACCTTTATAGTCACCCAGTTACGTTGCGACGTTTGGCACACACAAAGCACTCCTACGGTGTCAGTGAGTTACATGACCTCATGGTCATAGGAACTTATACTTGACATGCAGAAAACTATAGCGATAACTGATACGATCAAAAGCTATGTTTAACGTTTGGGTCTCGTCCATCACATCATTCTCCTAATGATGTGATCCCGTTATCAAATGACAACTCATGTCTATGACCTGGAACCACGGTCATCTTTGATCAACGAGCTAGTCCTGAAGAGGCTTACTAGGGACACAAAGTTTGTCTATTTATCCACACATGTATTTGAGTTTCCAATTAATACAGTTATAGCATGGATAATAAACGATTATCATGAACAAGGAAATATAATAATAACTCTTTGATTATTGCCTCTAGGGCATATTTCCAACAGTCTCCCACTTGCACTAGAGTCAATAATCTAGTATTACAAGGTAATGAATCTAACACCCATAGAGTCTTGGTGTTGATCATGCTTAGCCCGTGGAAGAGGCTTAGTCAACGGATCTGCAACATTCAAATCCGTGTGTACTTTGCAAATGCTTATGTCCTCCTCCTTGACTGAATCGCGGATGGAATTGAAGCGTCGCTTTATGTGTCTGGTCCTCTTGTGAAACCTTGGTTCCTTGGCTAGAGCAATGGCACCAGTGTTGTCACAAAACAGAGTCATTGGGTTTAGTGCACTAGGCACAACTCCAAGATCTGTCATGAACTCCTTCATCCAGACACCTTCCTTTGCCGCCTCCGAGGCAGCTATGTACTCCGCTTCGCATGTAGAATCGGCTACCACGCTTTGCTTGGAACTGCACCAGCTTACCGCTCCCCCGTTGAGAATATATACGTATCCGGTTTGAGACTTAGAGTAATCCGGATCAGTGTCAAAGCTTGCATCGACGTAACCCTTTACGACGAGCTCTTGATCACCTCCATAAACGAGAAACATTTCCTTAGTCCTTTTTAGGTACTTTAGGATATTCTTGACCGCTGTCCAGTGATCCATACCAGGATTACTTTGAAACCTTCCGGCCATACTTATGGCAAGGCTAACATCTGGTCTTGTGCACAGCATTGCATACATGATAGAGCCTATGGCTGAAGCATAGGGGACGACACTCATCTTTTCTCTATCTTCCGCAGTCACTGGGCATTGAGTCTTACTCAACTTTGTACCTTGCAATACCGGCAAGAACCCCTTCTTGGATTGATCCATTTTGAACTTCTTCAAAACTTTATCAAGGTATGTACTTTGTGAAAGTCCTATCAAGCGTCTTGATCTATCTCTATAGATCTTGATGCCCAATATGAAAGCAGCTTCACCGAGATCCTTCATCGAAAAACTCTTGTTCAAATACCCCTTCACGCTATCCAAAAATTCTATATTGTTTCCATCAGCAATATGTCATCCACATATAATATTAGAAACGCTATAGAGCTCCCACTCACTTTCTTGTAAATACAAGCTTCTCCGTAAACTTGTACAAACCCAAACGCTTTGATCACCTCATCAAAGCGAAGATTCCAACTCCGAGATGCTTGCACCAGCCCATAAATGGAACGCTGGAGCTTGCATACTTTGTCAGCATTCTCTGGATCGACAAAACCTTCCGGTTGTATCATATACAACTCTTCCTTAAGAAAACCGTTAAGGAACGCTGTTTTGACATCCATCTGCCAAATTTCATAATCGAAATATGCAGTTATCGCTAACATGATTCGGACGGATTTAAGCATCGCTACGGGTGAGAAAGTCTCATCGTAGTCAATCCCTTGAACTTGTGAAAAACCCTTTGCCACAAGTCGAGCTTTATACACGGTGACATTGCCGTCAGCGTCCGTCTTCCTCTTAAAAATCCATTTATTCTGAATGGCCTTCCGCCCTTCAGGTAATACTTCCAAAGTCCATACTTTGTTTTCATACATGGATCCCATCTCGGATTTCATGGCCTCTAACCATTTGTCGGAATCCGGGCCCACCATCGCTTCTCCATAGCTCGTAGGTTCACTGTTGTCCAACAACATGACCTCCAAGACAGGGTTACCATACCACTCAGGTGCAGTGCGTACCCTTGTCGACCTACGAGGTTCAGTAGTAACTTGATCAGAAGCTTCTTGATCATCATCATTGGCTTCCTCTTCAACCTCTGCAGGCTCCACAAAAACATCTTTCTGTGCTGCGCTACTCTCTGGTTGAAGTAGAGGTTCAACAACCTCATCAAGTTCTACCTTCCTCCCACTCAATTCTTTCGAGAGAAACTCTTTCTCGAGAAAGGACCCGTTCTTAGCGACAAACACTTTGCCCTCGGATCTGAGATAGAAGGTGTACCCAACCGTTTCTTTTGGGTATCCTATGAAGACACATTTGTCCGCTTTGGGTTCGAGCTTTTCTGGCTGAAGCCTTTTGACATAAGCATCGCAACCCCAAACCTTGAGAAAAGACAACTTAGGTTTCTTACCAAACCATAGTTCATACGGTGTTGTCTCAACGGACTTAGATGGAGCCCTATTTAAAGTGAATGCAGCTGTCTCTAACGCATATCCCCAGAACAATAGTGGCAAATCGGCAAGAGACATCATAGAACGCACCATATCTAATAGGGTTCGATTACGACGTTCGGACACACCATTACGCTGTGGTGTTCCAGGTGGCGTCAACTGTGAAACAATTCCACATTTTCTTAAGTGATTGCCAAACTCATAACTCAGATACTCACCCCCTCGATCAGATCGTAGGAACTTGATCTTCTTGTTACGATGATTCTCAACTTCACTCTGAAATTGCTTGAACTTTTCAAAAGTTTCAGACTTATGCTTCATTAAGTAAATATACCCATATCTACTTAAGTCGTCAGTGAAGGTGAGAAAATAACGATATCCACCGCGCGCTGTGACACTCATCGGACCACACACATCAGTATGTATGATTTCCAATAAGTCACTTGCCCGTTCCATTGTCCCTGAAAACGGGGTCCTTGTCATCTTGCCCATGAGGCACGGCTCGCATGTGTCAAGTGATTCAAAATCAAGAGACTCCAAAAGTCCATCAGCATGGAGCTTCCTCATGCGTTTCACGCCGATATGACCCAGACGGCAGTGCCACAAGAAAGTGGTATTATTGTTATCAACTCTACATCTTTTGGCATCAATGTTATGAACATGTGTATTATCACTATCGAGATTCAATAAGAATAAACCCCCTACTTCGGGTGCATGACCATAAAAGATATTACCCATATAAATAGAACAACCTTTATTCTCTGATTTAAATGAGTAACCGTCTCACATCAAACAAAATCCAGATATAATGTTCATGCTCAACGCAGGCACTAAATAACAATTATTCAGGTTCATTACTAATCCCGATGGTAATCGAAGAGCGAGCGTGCCGACGGCGATCACATCAACCTTGGAACCATTCCCCACGCGCATCGTCACTTCGTCCTTCGCCAGCCCCCGTTTATTCCGTAGTTCCTGTTTAGAGTTGCAAATATGAGCAACCGAACCGGTATCAAATACCCAGGCACTACAACGAGAGTTGGTAAGGTACACATCAATAACATGTATATCACATATACCTTGCTTGTTGTTGTTGGCCCCCTTCTTGTCTGCCAGATACTTGGGGCAGTTCCGCTTCCAGTGGCCGTTCCCCTTGCAATAGAAACACTCAGTCTCTGGCTTGGGCCCAGCCTTGGGTTTCTTCACTGGATTAGCAACTGCCTTGCCACCCTTCTTAGAGTTACCCTTCTTGCCCTTGCCATTTTTCTTGAAACTGGTAGTTTTATTGACCATCAACACTTGATACTCCTTCTGGATGTCTGCCTCAGCGACTTTCAGCATTGAAAACAGCTCGGCGATGGACTTGTTCATCCCTTGCATGTTATACTGCTGCACGAAGCTCTTGTAGCTAGGTGGGAGTGACTGGAGAATTCTGTCAATGATAGCCTCCTCCGGGAACACAAGTCCCAGATCAGCTATGCGGGTATAGTACCCAGACATCTTCAGCAAGTGCTCACTGACAGACGAATTCTCCTCCATCTTGCAAGCAAAGAATTTATCGGTGGTCTCATACCTCTCGACCTTAGCATTCTTTTCAAAGATGAACTTCAACTCCTGGAACATCTCATATGCTCCATGACGTTCAAAACGCCTTTGAAGTCCTCCTTCCAAGCTATACAACATGGCACACTGCACTACTGAGTAGTCATCCGAACGCGTCTGCCAGGCGTTCATAACGTCCACAGAGGCCGGAGCGGGGGGTTCACCTAGCGGTGCACTTAGGACATAAACCTTTTGGGTAGCTGTGAGGATGATCCTCAGATTGCGGAGCCAGTCCACAAAGTTGCTCCCATCATCTTTCAGTTTAGCTTTCTCTAGGAACGCATTAAAATTCAGGGGAGCTACTGCGCGAGCCATCTACAACAAAAGATTTGCAAATACATTTTAGACTATTGTTCATGATAAGTGAGTTATTACCTAATCAAATTATTTATAACTCCCACTCAAATTGACATCCCTCTGGTCATTCGAGCGTGACATGATCCAGATCCACCAACCCAAGTCCGATCATCACGTGAGATGAGGTGGTGTCAATGGTGAACATCTACATGTTGATCATATCTACTATATGACTCATGCTCGACCTTTCGGTCTTCCGTGTTCCGAGGCCATGTCTGTACATGCTAGGCTCGTCAAGTCTAACCCGAGTGTTCTGCATGTGCAAAACTGGCTTGCACCCGTTGTATGCGAACGTAGAGTCTATCACACCCGATCATCACGTGGTGCTTCGAAACGACGAACCTTCGCAACGGCGCACACTCGGGGGGAACACAATTTTATCTTGAAATTTTAGTGAAGGATCATCTTATAATGCTACCGTCGTCCTAAGCAAAATAAGATGCATAAGTGACATGATATGGCCATCAACTCGTGCATTTGATCTCCATCTCCAAAGCACCGGCATGATCTCCATCGTCACCGGCGCCACACCATGATCCCCATCATCATGATCTCCATCATCGTGTCGCCATCGGGGTTGTCGCGCGCCCACCATGCTCTTACTACTATTGCTACCGTTTAGCGATAAAGTAAAGCATTACAAAGCGCTTAATGATTGACACGCAGGTCATACAAAAATTAAAGACAACCCTATGGCTCCTGCCGGTTGCCGTATACATCGACATGCAAGTCGATATTAACTATTACAACATGATCATCTCATACATCAAATATATCTCATCATGTCATTGGCCATATCATATCACATACATACCCTGCAAAAACAAGTTAGACGTCCTCTAATTTGTTGTTGCATGTTTTACGTGGCTGCTATGGGTATCTAGCAAGAACGCTTCTTACCTACGCAAAGCCACAACGGTGATATTTAAGTTGCTATTTAACCTTCTACAAGGACCGCCTTTGTCTATTCCGATTCAACTAAGATAGGAGAGACAGACACCCGCCAGCCATCTTATGCAACAAAAGTCACATGTCTGTCGATGGAACCGGTCTCATGTACGTGGACATGTAAAGTTGGTCTGGGCCGCTTCATCCCATAATACCGCTGAATCAAGAAAGACCAAGGAGGGAAGCAATCTAAACATCAACGCCCACAAACCCTTTTGTGTTCTACTCGTGAGAACATCTACGCAAGATCCTAGCTCATGATGCCACTGTTGGGGAACGTTGCATGGGAAACAAAAATTTTCCTACGCTCACTAAGACCAATCTAGGAGATGCATCTACGAGGGGAGAGTTGGATCCACATACCCTTGTAGATCGCTAAGCGGAAGCGTTCAAGAACGCGGTTGATGGAGTCGTACTCGCCGCGATTCAGATCGCCGAAGATCCTAGCACCGAAGCAACGGTGCCTCCGCGTTCTTCACACGTACAGCTCGGGGACGTCTCCTCCTTCTTGATCCAGCAAGGGGGGAGGAGAGGTTGATGGAGACACCGGCAGCACGACGGCGTGGTGGAGATGGTGGTGGAGGATTCCAGCAGGGCTTCGCCAAGCACTGCGGGAATTGACGAAGATGGATGTGGGAGAGGGAGGGCAGCGCCGAGGCACGAACGTGTGTGGCTGCCCTCCCTCTGCCTCTCTTTATATAGGGGGGAGAGAGGGGAGGGGGCGCCCTAGGGTTTATCCCTAGGGGCGGCGGCCAGGGCAGATGGGGAGGGGGCGGCGGCCAAGGGGCCAGGGTTTCCCCCCCCCCCCCAAGTGCCTTGCCCCCTACTTCATAGGGGTGCGGCAGCCCTAGGGGGGCCCAGCCCCCCTTGCGCATGAGGAGAGGGCCCAGGGGGGGCGCACAGCCCTATGAGGGCTGTTGCGTCTCCCCTTTGTGGCCCATTAGGCCCGAAACTCTTTCCGGGACCCCGAAAACCCCTTTCGGTCATCCGCCGACTTCCCGGTGCTCCCCGGAACACTTCCGGACTACGATCACTCTCAACCTATATATCAATCTTCGTCCCCGGACCATTCCGGAGACCCTCGTCACGTCCGGGATCTCATCCGGGACTCCGAACAACCTTCGGTAACCATGCACTTTTCTCACTAACAACCCTAGCGTCACTGAACCTTAAGTGTGTAGACCCTGCGGGTTCGGAAACTATGCAGACATGACCTAGACACTCCCAGGTCAATAACCAATAGCGGGATCTGGATACCCATATTGGTTCCCACACGTTCCTCGATGATCTCATCGGATGAACCACGATGTCAAGGATTCAGGCAATCCCGTATACAGTTCCCTTTGTCTCGTCGGTATGTTACTTGCCCGAGATTCGATCGTCGGTATCTCTATACCTAGTTCAATCTCGTTACCGGCAAGTCTCTTTACTCGTTCCGTAACACATAATCCGTGACTAACTACTTAGTCACTTTGAGCTCATTGAGATGATGTATTACCGAGTGGGCCCGGAGATACCTCTCCGTCACACGGAGTGACAAATCCCAGTCTCGATCCATGTCAACTCAACAGACACCTTCGGAGATACCTGTAGAGTACCTTTATAGTCACCCAGTTACGTTGCGACGTTTGGCACACACAAAGCACTCCTACGGTGTCAGTGAGTTACATGACCTCATGGTCATAGGAACTTATACTTGACATGCAGAAAACTATAGCGATAACTGATACGATCAAAAGCTATGTTTAACGTTTGGGTCTCGTCCATCACATCATTCTCCTAATGATGTGATCCCGTTATCAAATGACAACTCATGTCTATGACCTGGAAACCACGGTCATCTTTGATCAACGAGCTAGTCCTGAAGTGGCTTACTAGGGACACAAAGTTTGTCTATTTATCCACACATGTATTTGAGTTTCCAATTAATACAGTTATAGCATGGATAATAAACGATTATCATGAACAAGGAAATATAATAATAACTCTTTTATTATTGCCTCTAGGGCATATTTCCAACACCCATCCATCCAAGGGATCACATAGGTTAGCAACTTTGTCCTTTCATCTCTCATTGCTAGATTAGCTCTTGCAATGCTCTATAAGTATAGTGAATTGTGGATTTTATTTCGGGAGGAATTATATGTGGTAGTATTTGATTTAAATGCAATTTGAGGTCAAAATAACTCTTAGTTTGCATATGTAGGTGCGGTTTACAAAGTGCCTTCCCGTCTTCGTCCTAACCACCATCGATCGCCCGCACCGTCCCGTCGCCGGCACCACCTTGTGGTGAGCCTCTTGTTCTTATCTTTTTTATATATAAAAAATCATGTTTGTGTGATATAGATATATAGTTACTCGTATAATTATCTTACCCGTACGTTGTTTGTTGTACATAGTGCCATGGTTTTGATATTCGTCCCCGTCGGCCCTCATCCGATTTATGATTCGGATGTGCACTAGTAGAAAAAGGGAAATTTGTCCCGGTTGGGGACCGGGACTAAATGGTCGATACAAATGCCCTAGACCATTAGTCTCGATTCTTATAATAACCGGGACAGACGGGGTTCACTAGTAGAAAAAGGGCCATTTATCCTAGTTCGTAAGGACCATTTGTCCCGGTTGGGGAACCGGGACTAAATGGTCGATACAAATGCCCTTGACCATTAGTCCCGGTTCTTATACCAACCGGCACAAATGGGGTTCCATGTGGCCACTGTGGCTTGCCCAGACAGGGGGGCCTTTTGTCCCGGTTGGTAGCACCAACCGGGACAAATAAGCTTCCACGCGTCAGCAGTTCAGTGGCTCGGGTTTTTGTTTTTTTAA
>LR738713.1:870529172-870574288 GCA_902687465.1 Secale cereale
AGGGTTAATTTAGGGGTTTCATATATTGTGTTAGCCCGCTAATAGAGAGAAGTGTCCTCTCTTATCTTCGTGCTTGGTCGACGCTACGTACTATATATATACGTATAGATCGGAGGACTCGACACGCTAGCTAGTAAGCAAATGAAGAAAACATTAAGTATAGAAGATCGACCTCTCTCCTTCTCCGAGAGAGATAGGTCGAACAACAAGTTTTCGTATATCTATCCGACTCTACTGTCTACATACATACAATTAAGATCTCTTACTACAATCATATTCCAGATGGTATTCTCCGGCGTTATTGATGACGTGATCAAGAAAGAATCCCGCCAATTCCCGGCTTCCTGCCACAAGCACTTTACAAGAAATACAGGTCAATCAAACTGATAATGAAGCATTATAAAGGCATTGATGAAAGTATAGCTAGAGTCAACGAGAGATGCGCGGAACTAGCTATCTAGTAGTACTTACTTTCGGGTAAATCCATCGCACTTGCCGCGGCATTGCCGGAACTTTTTTGGTGAACTCTTTCGAAACCCTGCGAGACAAAGAAAACAATTACTTTATATCAGGAAAATGAACAAAGTTGCCGATATGGTGCGGTAATGATCGATCGAACTTACTTGTTGAGCATTTTAGACATGTCCGCATAGTCCTCGGGATCTTTTCGTCTCGAGTCTAAGACGGTTACTAGTCCCTCCTCAAGGTTAATCTCTAGGAGAATATAGTGGAACCTGCGCACGCATGCATATAACTCATCAATTACATGAATTACTATAACCTCGAGTAATATATAATTAAGGGAAACCAAATATGCACAAGACAGTAACACTCACTTGAAGTTGTAAGGAAAGAGTATTTTATCTTTGTTTTGATTTACTATCAACGATTGTAGCAAGTTGGCCTCGGCTCCTTTGGCATGATCTTTTACCTAATATTCATCTATGAGATTTGTATTAATGAAGCCAATATCATAGATATCAGCTTTTCTACGTTCGACGATCTTCAACCTGCATAATATAGTGAGGATAATTATATATACTTGCAATGAAGTATACTTGCAATATGAAGATCTGAGCTATATATAGAGACTTAATTGATGACATAACTAGTACTTTTAGACAGTAGGAAGTGATCGTTGGTTTATCGAGGGCCTTCTGATTGAAAATGTTGAAGAACTCCTCAAATGTAATAGACAACATATTAATTCCAATGAGGCCGTGCTCCTCTGTAACTTTCAGCATCAGAGTATCCTGGCCACCAGAGTCTCTGCAGGTTTCCATGTACCAGTCATGAAATCTTCACATCATCGTGGTTAGAGTTTTGGCATCTTTGGCGAGAGGCTTCCCGTACCGGTATTTGTGATCATCCACCTCTAACACATCAGGAAGTAAATCATTGATCACGTAATCAACAAGATTGGTACCGTGCCATCCCCGGATGAGGAGGGACGATGTCGCTAGGCACCTTGAGCGGGGGGCACGATTGGTTCTCTTGTTCGCCGAGTTGGAGAATTTGTTTCCCACTTTTTTCTGTGTTAACCTGTGATCACTGCAAGTACTTCCCGACCGTGATGCTTCGACATATGACTTTTGAATAATGCGCTCATAATGCTTTTCGGCGGAGACGGTGGTGGTTTCTTCAGGGCATCAATAGTGCGCTTCGCTCTCGCCGAATCTATCTTCTGCTTTGGAGGTACAGGTTTCTTGGTAAAAAAGTCCTTCACTTCGGCTTTACAGATCTCCGCGTTCTCCCCGTCGGTCCTCTCGTATGGTAACTTCTCTAAGGGCCTGAGAGATGGACCGTATCTGTATTGCCTCCTGCCTCTGGTTGTACTGCTAGACGCCTGAGTAGTCCCAGCGGCTGCCTTCTTTTGTTGCTTACGAGGCAGAGGAGGAGGCGGGGTGCTACCACGCGCCGGAGCAGCCGGGGCGTCGGCGGCTCTCTTGACGCCTTACTGACGAGGCGGAGGAGGAGGCGGGTTGCTCGGACGCGCCTAAGCAGGCGGAGGAGGAGGCGGGCTACTCGAACGCGCTGGCGAAGGCGGAGGAGGAGGCGGGCTGCTCGAACGCGCCGGCGCAGGCGAAGGAGGAGGAGGGCTGCTCGGACGCGCCGGCGCAGCCGGAGAAGGAGGCGGGCTGCTCGAATGCGCCGGCGCAGGCGGAGAAGGAGGCGGAGTGCCACCACGCACCTGATCACCCGGAGAAGGAGATGGAGTGCGCTGATCCCTTGCCGGAGGAGGAGGCGGAGGAGGAGGCGGAGTGCACTGACTCGCCGGAGGTGTCCTGTTCACAAGGTTGATGAGGTCCTTCCGCCATAGTAGGGATGAAAACGGAGCGGAAACAGACGGAACTGAGTGCTACCATATTTGCTTTCGTATATTTTTACAGAAGCAGAAACGAATACAGAAACCTTGGAAATCAATACGGAAACATATACTACCAGAAACGGACACAGAGCGAATACAAAGCGGACATGAAAACAGAAGTGGGTGTTGACCGAAACTTAAAACCCCCTTGAATCATAGAAATACATGCACAAACAAAAATAATAATGAATTGTTAACATGGCTACAAAATAGTATCATTATGTTAGCAACTTATCATAGTATTATAGTTATACTAGACAATTGTGTATAGGGTCAAGCTGAGTACATGTGTTGTAGTAGAAGTTGGCCCTCAAATGATTCGTTCTACTCGTTGTGTCATTGTGTGTAGTTTGTTGGTTGGTCTACAAAGCAACCATAGGTCTATAGCAAAAAACGAAAATTCCATATTCACGGAAACAGAAAGTTCCATTTCCACGCATGTTCCACCGGAAAACACCGTAGGCATGTTCCACAAAAAGTTTCTACTCCATTTTCATCCCTACGCCATAGGCATGGAGTCTTCAGAGAAGAACCCAGCCGAGTCTCCCCTTCACCGGTAGGGTGGTCAAGCTCGAGATCCTCAAACCCCTCCGTTATTTGATCCACCATCACCCTAGCATATGCTTCTAGAATCGGCCGACAGTCAAAAGTTGCGCCGGGTTCAGAAGGAAAAACAGAGCCTACAACCGCCTTGATTTTGAATTGCATCCATTGCGTCATCAGGTGGCAATGTTGAGACTCCATGATAGCATCCACGAGGTAGCTAGAAGGAGCATCCAAGACAGGCTTCTCGGGCAGCTCGGTGGAAGCCACGCTGCTTTTCCGCTGAGATGGCGGGGTAACTTCGAGGGTAGCTTCGACAAGTTGCTTGCTGCGAGATTCTTCTCGTTCATCCTCTAGCGCTTTTACTCTAGCGTGCAGCGCCTGCAAAGTGGTATGATCCACTTTCTTCTTCCTCTCCCGGAATTTGTAACTGCCTGCGTCGGATAACCCGGCCTTCCACGAAAGGGAGCCTGGCGTGCCTCGTGTGCATCCAGGGTGCTCAGGATTCCCAAGGGCCATTGTGAGCTCGTCGTTCTCTCTGTTGGGAACGAACGTCCCTTGCTGCGCTGATTCGATATAGAACTAAAGCTGCGTGATGGGTATTGCAAGTTGCTCCTCTGTCCATGACTCGTCACGAGCCGTGTTACCAAGTATCAAAAACTCACCTCCAGTTTCATTAACAGTTTTAGATATAATCCTGATTCAGGTGCTATTGAGTTTAAAATTTACAATGATCTTATCACCATGACTTTGGGAAATTTTTGTGAAATAATAATGGGTGTGCCGAACGTTGGGAGGACGGCTAGGATGGGCACTCAGCCCTCCGAGCTGAAAACCGTCATCAACTCTCTGTGCAGCATGGGTACGAGGGATATTCATCGGTCGAAGATCTCCAGCATCTTATTTCCTCACCTCAGGTATTTTGCATATTATATTGCCAGAGGGGTGTTAGCTCATGACAACACGAGCAGCATTTCTGCTCCGGATATTGCTATCCTGGCAGCAGCCCTCTCAGGGAGGTCTGATTATAATCTGGGTACCTTAATTGCTCGACGCCTTGCTATGAACGGTAACAAGGGGGACTTATATGGTGGCGTTTACGCCACACTTATCTTAGAGCATCTTGGAGGCACCCCACACCCTGATGATACTCCTTTTACTTATTTAAGCATTGATCTTGCTGCTATGAAAAGGCATAAGTTTGTTACCATGGGTTCTGAACTTGATAATCTTATCTATATCTTGCATTTCGGAACTGCCGCGGAACGCGAGATCCGTCTACCTGCACCTCTTTTGTTTGATTTTTCTCGCAGGAACGGATGGTCCTTTGATGTTGTTCAGTTCGATGAGTTCATGGTCCAGCATCAGTTTCATAATCCCATGGAGGGGGTTGTGCCCGACGAGGAGAGGCACGGTGAGGTACCACATTTTCAGGAAGAGACCACCACCGAGTTTGGTGAAGGGTCTTCCTCTGTTTGGCGTTCGGAGCCTTCCTCGTGGGAGACTCCGAGGAGTTCGGTGTACGCGCCAGCATCCTTCTACGACCCGTGGACTCACCACCATACCCCTGGAGCAGGAGGCTCCTGGGGGCAGTAGCTGCTACCAACTTAGGCCAAAAGCCTAAGCTTGGGGGAGTACGTGCCCTTCTCACTTTTCCATTGTATTATCCATTTTATTTACTTTGATCTTTTCAAAGTTTTTGCCCATTCTTCTTTATTTCTCTCTTTGCAAAAACAACAAAAAGATTTTTTCTTTCTTTTGCTTTTATTCAACCTTTGAAAAACCCAAAAAGATTTCCTTTCTCTCTTTAGTTTGCTTTGTTTTCAGAGATCAGCTTGAGTCCGTGATGGCATTTAATTATATTTCCTACGTTCAATCATGCAAGTGACAAGCGGTAATGACGAAGATCGACTGAAAGGAAGCAACAGGGAAGACCGGTATGAACTCTTATTGTTTCTACTTTTGTACATATGCCTGTACTTATGATCTAGAGACCAGCTTGTAGCGACATAGTGCTATGTTTACAATGCTCTTCGGTGGTTCATGCTTTCCTTGTGGCTAGTCTCGAATAACTAGAGTATATAATGTGTTATTGAAATGATCTACATGCATTGCACTGTTCATAGTCTGGTATACTAAGGTGGTATTTCCCTTTAGAGAATGTTTGGATTGACTTTGCACATGCTTACACATGTTTAAGACTAAAAAGTCTACTTTGCCTTGATGATCTTTGAGTTTTAGAATAGTTATATCACTTTCATGCCCGATTCAATGTTGCTTTGTCGCTCTGGATGATTATGACCGTTATTGCTCCCTAGTTGGTCGCTTCCCAGTCTTTCGCTAAACCTCCACCTGTACTAAGCGGACTGACTGCTTGTGCATCCAAAATCCTTAAGACCAGTTATGCCATATGAGTCCATTATACCTTCCTATACATGGTATTTACCTGCCATTCCTAACAAAGACTTTCATGTACCATCTCGAAACTAATCAAAAGCATTTCCTTTTTGTGCCTATGTTTTAGCTCATGAGGAAGTAGTAGTTAATTCATGATCTTTTTAAGTTGGACAAGTTTCACCCCTGGATTGCATGTATAATGTGCAAACCCCTAATACGAAAAGGAACTCGCATTGAGTGCGCCCGACTCAAAAAGATAGTATAACAAACAAACCCTCCTTCATGCTTTGTTCATGAGAAATCAGAAAACTTTGGCAGTGATAAACAAAGGAGATTAAGAGGATGTGATCGTCCTCATGCGGGAGCCGTTCCTCGAGACTTGTCCACTTAAAATGTGATTGAGTTATCTGCTAGCATTCGTTGACGAAATATGCACTTCTCAAAACATGTTTACTTTTGTTTTTAAAAACCAAGAGCTCTGGTACATGTTTAGTTTTTGTTTCCGACCACGGGTTTTCAACCTTGCCAATAAAAGCCACGGTTCGAGAGTCTCACCTTCTTTCTTCAAAGCACCGACTAGGAGAGCATAATTGTCATTCTGAGTGTAATGTGCATTGTTCCAAAGTATTACATTGTCTTCTGCATACTTGTGGTATAATTTATTCTGAAATTTTTAGTTCTAGTCTACTTTAAAACTCTGGAGGAGTCTCTGCATTTATGTTTTGCTTCACTCATGGAGGCTAGCGAGATACCACCCTAATATGCTCAAGCTATGAGCAATGTAATCTTGTCTTGATTTTCAGTAATAGATTATTTACTTTTAAGTATTTGTGACTGGTCACTTGAAAGAAGGATTGCTCCTTGCATTGTCCTCATAAGTACTGTTTCAATACTTGCTAACCTCTTTTCGTAGTACATGCTTATATACATCTAATGAAGCAAAAGAGTTTGTCAAAGTTTTCTTTGTCGCGTCCAGTTCGTTGAACTGAATTGCTTGAGGACAAGCAATATGCTAAGCTTGGGGGAGTTGATACGTCTCAAACGTATCTACTTTTCCAAACACTTTTGATATTGTTTTGGCCTCATTCTTGCATGATTTGGACTAAACTAACCCGGACTGACGCTGTTTTCAGCAGAGCTGCCTGTATGGTTTATTTGTGTGCAGGAAAACGGATTTTTAGGTACCTCAGAAAAATCCACGAAAAATCACAGAAAATCCACGGACCCGAAGGAACCAGGACCCAGAAGTGGGGCCAGAGGGGGGCCAGGGGGTGCCCAGGCGCCCTGTGGGCGCGCCCCGCCTAGGCCGCGCCGGGGGGGGGGGGCGCCTGGGTGGGTCCCACACCCCCTGGTGCCCTACTTTATCCCGTATTTTTACTCCCGACACAGAAACCCCAGATCGGAAGTTCTTTTGCAGTTTTTCGTCGCGGAGCCGCCGCCACCCTTTGTTCTTCCTCGGGAGGGCTAATCTGGAGGCTGAATTGGCCTCCGGAGAGGGGAGATCGTCGCCATCGTCATCATCATCACCGCTCCATCATCCCTCCATGACTTCCCCTTCCATGTGTGAGTAATTCCCCCGCTGTAGGTGAAGGGGATGGTAGGGATTGGATGAGTTAGATCATGTAATAGTTTATCAGATTGTTGGGGGCATGTTGCCTATCATCTACTATGGTGTTTATCATCTTTGCTTCAACTTATTACTCTTAATGCTTGACACTTAGGGCCCGAGTGCCATGATTTCAGATCTGAACCATATGTGTTTGCATGAATATATTTGTGTTCGTGATCCTATCTATGAGTTGTTTGCACCTGTTACGGTTCGGAATCGGCGATCCCAAAAGTGACAGCTTGGGACACCAAAGGGGATGATCCGTAGTT
The DNA here is from genome assembly GCA_902687465.1 of Secale cereale. Lineage (NCBI taxonomy): Eukaryota > Viridiplantae > Streptophyta > Magnoliopsida > Poales > Poaceae > Secale > Secale cereale. Next base: position 870,536,359 of record LR738713.1, read on the forward strand.
TGAGGATTACATGTATCCATTGAGTTCATTGCTTTGTTCCGGTGCTCTTTGACAGGAGCACCTTAATATCCATAAGTTCCATTTGGCCCCGTTCGTAGCGGGATGGTAGGACCAAAGATGTTGTGCAAGTTCTTATTGCAAGCACGTACAACTACCTATGGGATACATGCCTAATGTTTGATATTTGCCTAGATGATCGTTACTTTTCCGTGTGCCGTGCCCCAAATGAAATCTATCTCATCCATGCAGCGCCCAACCATCCATCTCCCTAGCCTACAGTGTTTTAAACCCTGCTTGTCACTAGTTGCTACTTTTGCCGTTTACTACTGCTATTTGCTTTTGCTGTTTACTTTTACTATCACTATCATCACTATCATATCACTGTTACCACTTATCTTTTGTTGCAAGTAAGTATATTTCAGGTGCGGTTGAATTGACAACTCAACTGTCAAAGCTTATAAATACTCTTTGGCTCCCCGTGTGTAGAATCAATAAATTGGGTTATTCTTACCCGCGAAGACTATCTTGATCCCTTACGGTTGAGGGTTATCACCCAGCAGCGGATTCTCTCCTTCGGGTGAAGTGTCCCTACAATAGTTTCATGTCTGGTTCCAGTCTTTGGGGTGGCTGTGAAGAGCGGCGTGGGGAAAACTCACATCCTTTCTTTTCTGTATACTGACACCACCCAGCTCCTGATGCGGCCCATCAGTAAACTCCGTCCGCCGGTTCAGATGAAAGAAATCCCGGAACAGATCCACTGATGGTTCTTCTTGAAGATACGCTTCTGAGAAAACTTGAAAGTTACAGATGTTCGACATAGAATTCGGGCCTACATCTTGTGGGTGGAGTTGAAAAGCGGCTAACACATCCCGGAGGAATTTTGAACCGGGAGGACTGAAACCCCGGGCCATATGATCATAAAAAACTATAATTTCTCCCTCCTTAGGCTCCGGAGGACATTCCTTTTCAGGGGCCCGCCAGTGCAGAACTTCCTTAGGGTCCAGAATACCAATTGAGGTCGCTTCAACTAAATCATTTTCCGTGATCCGGGAAGGAACCCAATTGCAAGCGACAAATTTCTTGGCCATCGTTTTTGATGAGGAAGTGCTGAAAAATACAGTGGAAGACCCGGTTTACCAACTGCTAAATATAAGCCGGTGCATTTTATGAAGTTATGGACCTAATTGACGGTTTAAACAAGGGACTAATGGTATTACTAATCCAGAAGCAGATATGAGTAAGACAGCTACCGGTTCACGATGATAGGAAAAGAAGAAGCTAAACCGTCAATTATGGGATATAGGCTTACATCTAAACCGTCGAGGAAAGCATATGAAGCGCAAGTTATGGCTAAACCGGTGAGATAAGCTGCAGATCTAAAGTGTGAAAAACAGTTTCCACATGAAGCTGAGGTAAATATGGATCTAAGGCGCAAGAAAAAAACGGAATAATACAAGTTATATTTAGGGAAGGCCGCGGAGGTTCTCTACAGATTCAATCTAAACTAGCAAAGCTAGATGGACTAAGGATATAGCGATGGAGCAGAAGTGCACGGACGAGGATCAAGCCTAAATAAGTTTAAATCTACAGCCAAGACTGACCTATGGAGATGAACTACAAGAAAACGAAGGCTCATGGCGAACTACAGAAGAAGCCCTAGAATAAGATCTACGGGGAAGAAGATGGAGTACCTGAGGAAACAGAGGACGGCGGCGAAGTTTTCTGGAAATGTTCAGGTTGATGCAGCGGTCGGGTTCGAGGACGACGACGAGTTCGAAGAGTGGCGGCGGAGCTTCGAGCGTTGGAGACGGAGGAAGAAGAAAGCAGAAGGGGAAAAGAGATGGGCCGCAGCGGTATTTATAGGCCGAAGAGACAAAAACAGTAAGCGCGGGAATCGAGGAGGCCAGAAATCGGATAAAGATTGAGTTGTCGCCTCGATCTTCGGTGCAGCAATAAAGAAAGGTAACAAACAGATGCAGGCGTTAAATGCGGAGATGACGTCATGCCGGATTGACGCGATTCCAGGAGATGACGTCATGGCCGGTTTATGAAGCAAATAAATCGCAGAAAGGAAATTTGTACAAGACTTGGAAGACTGACATGAACAAGTTCAAATCAATCTGGGGCCTAATGTCAGGGATATTACTAGTAGGTATAAACCGGCCAGGAGGGTCCGGATTACACTGACAAGGTTGTATTATTACAAGCCCGGTAGAATATGTAACAAAGAGGACGTAGCCCATAGAGGTTTAGGGCCCATGTACAAGGCCCAGGGTCTGTAAACCGTGGTATCATGTAACTTGGGATGTAAGATAGAAAGAGTAGAGACCGAGGCGGACACGTTTATGAGCTGGCCTCGGGACTCTGTAAACCGGACCGGGCGTCGCCTCTTATATAAAGGGACGATCCGGCGACGGTTCAAGGACAAGAAACAACAGCTCGAGACACAGGCAAGCGGATTCGCTCCCTGGTCATCGACGCCCAAGCAATACCACACCAAACTAGACGTAGGCTTTTACCTTCATCGAAGGGGCCGAACTAGTATAAACTCCCTGCGTCCTTCGTCCGCTTTAACCCCTTCAAGCTAACCCGTACGATGGCCTCACACCTAAGTCCGCTAAACCGGACATCTGCCGTGCTAATTCCACAACAGATCCCATCCATGAAATGTGAGGCAACATTCTATAAGCAAATCTTACCTTTTCTAGCTTGCCAACCCGTATCCTTTGTTGTAGTAGCATTTGTCGTGCGGTGCTTTAACTGTGTCGTGTTTAAGTATTTCAGTTATGCAAAAATGTATTGTTCAATAGCTCTATGTGATGTTTAAGTATGAATTGCCCACTTTAGTTTCACGAATGGCTATATTTGGTTGTTTATAGTGAGTAGATGCCTTCTTTATCTGTATTTGGTTGTTAGGTTGGTTGGAGTGAGCATTTTTCAGTTATCGAGCAGATGCCTTGTTTATCTATATTTGGTTCTTAGTTTGGTTGCAGTGAGTATTTGTCCAGTTATCAAGCAGATGCCTTGTTTATCTGCATTTGGTTGTTAGGTTGCTTTTTTAGCCTTTGTCCAGTTATCTAGCAGATGCCTTGTTTATCTTTATCTGCTTGTTAGGTTGGTTGAAGTGAGCATTTGTCCAATTTTCAAGCATATGCCATGTTTATCTGTATTTGCTTGTTACTTTGTTAGGTTGGTTGCAGTGAGACTCTGTCCAGTTTTCAATGGCTATATTTGGTTGTTATACTGGTCATTTCTGCCTCTTGTTTATTTTAGTCATTCACAATGTGTTGTTCATTATGTGCAAGTCGGCACTGTGCCGCTCGACGACATCAATACCAGTTTGAACGGCTATATTTGGTTCCAGTTATTCCTGGTGTAGTTAACACATGCCCTTTATTTCAATTTTACACATTTATCCAGTGTGATGTCTAAGCATTACGTTCTATTCATTTTCAATAATACCAGTATGAATTGCAATATTTGATGGCTGTTAAACCTGCTGTTGGTAACATTGCCTTCCATTTTATATCTGCTTTAACAGCATGGTGAAACCAACACATTCAAGCTATCATTTGGAGATGATGTTGTTTACCTTTGCTATATTTGTATAATGTTAAGATTGTTGTACTTATCATGCCTTTCCACTACTTATGCAGGACAACAACAAGAGTGGCCACCATTTTCCGCCGAGGTTAGCTTCATCCCTCGGCTTGTACTCCCCCGTCGTTCCATAATGTAGTGCATATAGATCCAGGCTTGGACACTAGTTAGCTTCTAATAGTGACTTGTTGCTTGTAGGTACATATGCCGTTGGCAAGGATCCACGCATCGACCCTTTTTGCGTATGGGGCAATGAGATATAGATGAACAAGCATCAAGTGAGGAAACTGATAAGGATTATTAGCAAAAAGATACGCATGGTGGCAAGCAAATTATTTTTTTATGCTCTATCCAACACAACAGTAAGTTGTAGGATGGTAACTACAAACTCTGCAGCCTTCTCTTTTTACTGCTCATAATAAGTTGTTAGACAACAATGTCTGAATCTTTTTCGTTCCCAGTTCCTGAAGCAGTTCACTCAAGATTACCTCGCAAAATACATGATTGGTGGACACGCAATGAAGGTTAAAGTATTTTATCCAGACTACAATGAGCATCGAGAAGTCCTAATGAAGACAGTGAAGGATGGACGGGCAACCATCACAAGGGGTTGGCCTATAGTCGTGCACGCATTACGTATGGAGGACGGCACAATATGTGCATTCCGCTTCACCTTCTCCAGTAACCAGAATGTCTTTCGCATCTCTCTTTACAGTCTTTAGTACAACTGTGGTTCATCATTCTTTACTTGGTGCTTCTGTAGTTCTTCAGTATATGTACCTGTCGATCGAATTATGAATTTGTGGTTGAACCTATATTTGTAATAAACATGGTTGGATATGAAATAAGTGATTGCCTACTTTCAAATTCAAAATATGTGCTTTTAAATTAGGGATTAATTTGATTAATTAGGGATTACACTGCACATGGTTTGCGAAAGCGAAACGTCTGCGATATACGTGGAGATCAGAAACGTTTCTAGGATCCACTACGTGTGCGATCAATCTCCACTGCACACACGACTTTCTCTTGAAAACTGTTTGCGTTACTCCACCTTGCGCAAATGTTTACCACATAAAAAGTGTGTGTGATGGACAGCCTTTGCCACACAGTTTTTTCTACGCACCGTGTGTGATTCAGTCAATAATGCAAATGATAAAATTATTAATATTGTGTGCAATGGCAACGCTATTATAAACGATTTAACGGGAAAAATTGTGTGTGATGTACCTGTGAACGGAAACGTTTCCCATTGAGCGACTGTGTCGGATGTACATTTGAATGGAAACGTTTAGCGGGGACTGACTGTGTGGGATGTACTTGCGACCGGAAACAATTTCGCCGTATAATTATATTTTTTTAGCTCTAATGTACGTATTTCCGTATTTGAACGCTCGCCGGTCGCACACGACCTTATTTTGCCGAGCATGTGTGCCAGGAGGGCATATCGCCGACGGTCTCTGGATGTGTGGGAAGAACCCCCTATCGCCCACAATCACTTGGCGACGGTTGCAAATGTCGTCGCGGAAAGGGGTTAAAAACCGTTTGTTTAGGACTGACGCGTACCAATGTTATTCCTTGAGCTAAATGACACTGAAATTGAGAAGCACTACAAATGAACTCTAAAAAGGTTGAAACTTGGCATAGTATCATCATTTCACCCACATAGCATGTGCTAAAAAGTTGAGAGGGTTACGAAAAAGCTGGATGCACTTCGTGTTCAAAATGGATAATCTCTTTCGAAGTATGAGCGTTTCAGACGAAAACTCATCTGTTACAAATGGATATCATTTTTTGAACTTATTTGAACTCCAGACTTTTTGTGTGTTCAAAATCACTACAAGAAATATGTCAACTTGTGACCACCACTATGGGTCACTGAATGCTCACAAATTTCCATTTGTGACTTTTTGTGACCAAAAACAAAAGGTCAAAAGCTGGCCGTCATAAACTGACTATAGCGACCTTCTCTGTGAGAAGGTCGTAGACGTTTATGACCAAAACTAAAGGTCGGTGAACCAATGACCTTTTGTTTTGGTCACTGGTTGTCTGCCCAAGCCATGTCGGATCCGACGTGGCAATCTGACGTGGCAAAATTGCGACCAATTGAAAAGGTCACTGACAAGATTCAGCCCGGTCCGATTCGGTGTTTTACATGGGCCGAGCCCATTAATTCAGCCTATTTGTGTTTTTTTTTCATCAATTTTTTGTTGGGTTCATGGGCCTGGCCCATTTTATTATCTAGGACGTAGCCTTCAATTCATTTCTTTTTTGGGCCTCGACCCTTTTACAATCCAGTCTATTTTGGGCCTCCACAACATGCATTTAGAAGCTTGACATCACCAGGACAGATGGCTATTCCATCTTACATCTCAGCATGTATGTATGTATCCAAACCATTTCATTTCTTTCAACACAAAGGATTCTTTCAACAGCCACAACAGTAGACAGTAGATACATTCAACACAAACTGAATTAACATAGAAATGAAGCAACAAAGGGCAGACCAAGTACAGGAACTACAGCTACATGGGACTACAGCAACCATTTCTATTTCTACACGCTTGCAAGAGAGGGAGGGACTACCAAGGAGCTAAACTCACAGCGGTCGAGCTAAACTAACAGCGATCATCCATCATTAATCAGTGACAGTAGCAATGAGTGGCAGCGGCGACGTTCGAGAGACACCCTCCCCATGCTGCTGCTTGGTGTACCTGCTACTGCTTGGTTTGCTGCATCACTAGCCGCCCTGCACACAGTAAGAATTTGAGCTTTACATAAGGTTTACAAGAACAGGACCCTGATACATGAGATTGACATTCACAAGCTATTTGCATTTATATTTAGAACTGTGTCACACCATTTACATTACTAGTTATGTATTGACATACATATCTAAAAGAACATATATAGAAACATATGAATTTATTTATGAATACCATTACAGAAGTACTAAAAAAAGAAGAGCTCATGACACAAGAATCCAGGAAGAACCCATCAATTCTGCGCCCGAGCAAGAGATGTGCATGCAGATCAAATAGTAGATTCGAGCAAGAAGGATGTACTACCTGAAATGGGAAATGAGGAGGCCGATCCGACGAGTCCCACCCAAGTTGTGGAAGGAGCAGCGGCTGTAGAAGGACTCAACGGACCATACGCCGTCGTGGACCTGGTAGGTGACGATGACGTGGTAGTGGTGGAAGCCGCTGCCGAGGCGTACTGTGCCTGCGGCATCCTCGTCGTCCTCCAAAGTGATGACGATGGCAGGGTCGGCGTTGAGCCGATGGTCGTGGTTCTGGTAAAAACTATAGGAAACTTGATTACTTCTCAATACTATGTAGTCACACTTTCAGAAAACCTGTCTATGTATATGCAAACTTGAAAGATTAGCCCTGCAAAGCTTCAGTGGATCCAAATAAACATGCACATCAGAAAACTAGAGGAACAGACAGTCAACATGTATATATCTAGTCAATAAAATATGCATGCCTTCCTCGGTCGCCCTGTTACATGAATCAATAGAGAAGAATCAGAAAAACTGGGGCAAATATATTATGAACAGACCATTCAAGAAAAGGATAGTTATTTAGAAAGATAACACAAATTGAGCTAGTACCATGCTTTTTGTTCTCTAGCTAGTTAAAATGAGATACTCCGATACAAGAAAATGGAGACACAATATGAAAGCTAATAGTAGGGCTGCCATAGCTTAAATGAGCAAGCTATTTTGTATTTGAGAAACAAAAAAATGCACCAATAATTTTTTAGAAGGTAACTGAACTTCTGTGCACACATTTTGATAGAACAAGCGCTTGATCAACAAGCTGCTGTAATAGTGTATATATACATGCTAACAACATGAATGTTCCATCAGGCCATGATCAACTACTCCAAACCATTACATGCTTTGCAAGAAAATAATAGAAGAGGTAATCAGCAGATGACACAATGAACAAGTGAAGGCTTTAAATATCTCCCTGTCGAAGAAAAGTCGATGAAGACATGCAGTAGAAGGAGGAGCAGCCTTGCATCATCGTTTTCTCAGGTCAACGCTGGAAAGTGTGCTGCTAGACATGATCAGAACCCGCACAACGCAGCCTCTCTGTCCCCCACCTCAACTCGCCCGTGCGGCTGCTGCAGTTGGATGTAACTGTGTAAATACAACATACTTTGCATCATGTATCTAGACTATAGCATCTTGCAGCTAGCAGTACATTAATTCAACTCAACAATTTACTGATGAAAATCGTCAATCAGGAACTAAATATAACATTTCCACAATCAACAAATGTTTGGGTAAATGACAACTTAAGAAGCAAATAGGCACTCACGCAGGAGTGCCCACACATCCAATCACCAATCATATAACCATTGATAGCAATCTAGTTCAGTTTTAGAAATGTACCCCATTCATGAGACCAGCAACAAAGGACGCAACCCAGCCAATGAAGCACATGGGATAGCCTCGGATCACCCCAGGCTGGAGAACTTGGCGGACAACACCAACAACAAGTCTTCGCTCCATTCGTGCTTGCACAGGTACGCCTGGCCAAGGGAGTAGTCCAGTGCTCGTTCCACAGGGACTGCCACCGCACTGCCGACTTGCATATACCTGCCAACATCATGATAATATAAGATAATTATAATTAGGAAAAATTATATTGATTCAAGCATATTACTTGCTGGGGGTAACATACAACATCATTATGTGGCAACAATATTTTTTGCTTTCTATATACCATTTTCATCAATCTCAGATTTAACAAAGCAAGAACTACAAATGCAACATAGCCTCAAATTTAACAAAGCAAGAATTGCAAATGCAACATAGCCATCCAAGTTACAGAATATAAATTTCAGCAATTTAAAAAGAAGGATGGAATGGGGGCACAGAGCCTTTAGTAGCAAGAGCTGGTTCTTGTGGTACATGTAAATGTCCCCAGCGAATAGAAGGCAGTTTACTATAACACAAGAAATGTGTTAAAATTCAAGGCTAATCTATGTGACATGAGTGAGTGCAGAGTGAGTGCTCTTGTACATTAGAGAGAAAAATTGATGTGTACATGATACAATAGACAGAGACACAAAACCGGTAACGTCTAAACAATAAGATCCAAGACAAGTAGACGAAGAACTACTACGTACCAAGCTCAAAATGTTAATTACCACCATAAAGGAGTATAAATAAACGCCATCTATTTACCAGAAGGGTTGTTGATTCTACACCTCATAGATGCAAACAGCCAACTGATTACTAGTCTAGATAAGAATTTGGTAACGTCTTAAAGTAACAGAGAGCACGGGAACAGTGTCTGATGCACCCACATCAGTCATGTATAGGTGGAGATCTATCACAAAATCATGGATGGAGATATATCAGCATGGCTCAATATAGATCGATTGCACGGTGACGGGTGGGCGGGCGGGGTTACCTCATGGCTCGCCATGGGACTGGGTTGATTCATCGGTCGCTGATTCACCTGCGGGGAAAGGGAGAAACAAACACGGTGAGATGGCCGGCAGCGGGGGGCGAGGGCCTACCCGGTGTGGGGAGGGAGGGAGGCGGGTGCGCGGACAAACCTGGCGGGAGCAGAGCGTGGACCTGGGCACGGTGACCATGCAGCCGTTGCTGGGCGTGCGGAAGCTGCAGACGATCGTGGCGGACCACGTCGGTGTTGCTCCGCAGTAGATCTCACCGTCGCTGGCCAGACCCCGCCGCCAGGGCCGCGTGCCACTCGACGAGGGCGCCTTCCTCGCCACCGCCGTCGCGCGCGAGGGCACGACTGCTACGTCCTCATCGGGATCCATGCCACAAGGGGCAGGGTAGGAAGGGCGATGGTGGCGGCAAGTGAGTCGAGCGGGAGAGAAAGAGGAAGGGACGAGGGGCTGGGTGGGTGAGGAGGATGGCGAGGTCGGCGGTGGGTGAGGGGAGGGAGGGACGAGGTCGGCGGCAGTGGGTGAGAAGGACGGCAAGGTCGGCGGTGGGTGGGAGCGGCGGGGAGAGGACTGGGGACGGGGAGGAGGTGGCGGCGGCGAGGAGATGGGACGAGGGAGAGGGGTGCGTTGGGGGAAGGGGATCTGAGCTAGGGTTTGAGCTGCGGGTGGGGATTCCTCTTTTTCTCTTTTTTCTGTAGAATAGATGTGGGATGGATGGATGGATGGATGGATAGATGGGCGCCATGTCATCAATCCGTGGGAAGAGTTTTGATTGGTTTAGAAAATCAGTGATTTGAAATAATTTTCAAGTACTAAAAATAGAGGAATTCTGTGAAGTAGCTATCAAAAATATTTTGCAAAAGGGCACCACATAAATTTTCATTAGAGTTAGACCACATTTTATGTATAAGGACCAATTTGTATGCATTTCTGATATTTCTAGCTATTTTTAATCATTTTTCGAGTGCCCAAAATGAGGTCTTTTTGTGAAGGACCTACCAAATAATTGTTGCAAAATTGGACCAAATCAATTTTCTAAAATACTAGGACATATTTAATGCACAATTGACAAAATGGTTGGGTGTAAAAAGTTTTGATCCACCTCTCGTGAAAAAGACAAATTTCCGCCGATTCAACTGAAAGCGGGTCAAATTTGAACTGCAGCTGCCTTGTAGTTTGCTATTTATTTTTTTAAAAAATCATTTCTAGGTACATAAGTATCTATTAAATCAGAGAAACACCAAAAAAAATACCAAGATTCAACCACTAGCTAGGAACGATCATTCTCGCCGTTTTGACCGCATTTTGAAACGGGCATAAAAAATTAAAAAAAAATCAAAAAAATTGGAAAACCTTCGCATTGTGTCATTATATATGACCAAGTTACCAGGAAAAATAATAAACTTGTAATACGGCAATTCTTTTAAAAAATTGTTCTCGGAAATGAGCTATCATGCGTGAAGATTCATGGCTTTCAAGCCAAATGATCAATCCTATGGCTACATTCATGGCATAGTTTGTTCAAATGATCTCATATTGTGCACAAGGGTGCATCTTGGAATGGCAAACAATATTTCTTAAGGAAGTTTTCATTTTCTTAGGACGAAAAATTCATTTTCCATTTTTCGAGTGCCCAAAAGGAGGTTTTTTTGTGAAGGACCTCCCAAATAATTGTTGCAAAATTGGACCAAATCATTTTTATAAAATACTAGGCCATATTTAATGCACAATTGACCAAATGTTTGGGTGTAAAAAGTTTTGATCCACCTCTCGTGAAAAAGACAAATTTCCGCCGATTCAGTTGGAAGCGGGTCAAATTTGAACTGTAGCTACCTCGTAGTTTGCTTTTTATTTTTTCCAAAAATCATTTGTAGGTACATAAGTATCTATTTAATCATAGAAACACCAAAAAAATTCCAAGATTCAACCACTAGCTAGGAGCGGTCATTCCCGCCGGTTTGACCGCATTTTGAAACGGGCATAAAAAATTCAAAAAAAATCAAAAAATTGGAACACCTTCGCATTGTGTCATTATATATGACCAAGTTACCAGGAAAAATAATAAACTTGTAATACGGCAATTCTATTAAAAAAAGTGTTCTCAGAAATGAGCTATCATGCGTGAAGATTCATGGCTTTCAAGCCAAATGATCAATCCTATGGCCACATTCATGGCATAGTTTGTTCAAATGATCTCATATTGTGCACAAGGGTGCATCTTGGAATGGCAAACAATGTTGCCTAAGGAAGTTTTCATTTTCTTTGGACGAAAAATTCATTTTCCATTTTTCGAGTGCCCAAAAGGAGGTTTTTTTGTGAAGGACCTCCCAAATAATTGTTGCAAAATTTGACCAAATCAATTTTCTAAAATACTAGAAAATATTTAATGCACAATTGACAAAATGGTTGGGTGTAAAAAGTTTTGATCCACCTCTCGTGAAAAAGACAAATTTCCGCCGATTCAGTTGGAAGCAGGTCAAATTTGAACTGCGGCTGGCTCATAGTTTGCTATTTATTTTTTCCAAAAATCATTTCTAGGTACATAAGTACCTATTTAATCATAAATACATGGTTTGGTGGCGATACGTCGAGGTTTGGGCGGTGGTCGAGGGCCCCAACTCTAGAGCGCGTAAACTCGCATGCCCGCTGCATGGTCACCGCATGACTGTGGCGTTGCCATGTGTTCTGGGCGGCCTAGGCATGTCTAGTGGGTTGGCCACTCCCCAGGTAGGTGCTAGGAAGAAAATTACAAAATAAGATTCTCACGAGGAGATCGATCGATGCTCAAACATGAATTAGCAGCCAAGTGTTTGATTAGCGGTACGGAAAATGCACATGGCTAATGGGCGTGAGTTTTTGTTGAGGATGATCAGTTACTAAGAAGACAGTCTTCACAAATTTTCAGCTCAAAAGGAGGAGTCTAGGTGGTACTTGCTTTGCAAAGTACCACACTGGACATAAATATGAATGTTGAAGATGGGCTCAAAATAATGAATGGATTGAGCTGGCATTTGGTGGAGGATAGTTATTTGGGCATAGGAAAGCACTGTAGAAAATGGATACCATTTGGACATGCCAAAGTGGTACTTCCTTCACAAAGTGTTTTTTTTAACAGAATAGGAAAATGAATATTTTTGAATTATTTTTGAACTAGGGACGGAAGGTTTTTTACATATTTGACGAAGATATGACCCAAAGAATTTATGAGATTTTTTGGGGAATTTTGGGAATGACAGAAATATAGGTTGCTTCACAACCTAGGGCAAAAACTGCCATATGGACATGACACATAGGCAAAACTGATGAGGTGGCGCCTAGTCGTAGCAACCCACCACAATTTTCAAGGTTATGACCATCTATATTGGTCATGAACAGCTAGAAATAAGGTAGCGAACTAGTGCTATCTGCTTTGTGACCATTTCGTGTAAGGAAATTATGACCTTTCTGACCAAAATGGTCGTTATAGTTTAGGGTTTGGAGCCCCCCGAACAGCTTTTGACCAATTGGTCTGAAATGGTCATAGATCTATGACCAATTCTTCCAGGGTCACTAACAAAAGGTCATAAGTTGACATATTTCTTGTAGTGAATGCACCATTCAACGCCACATCATCAATTTTTAACCCTTTCTGACTTCATTTGGTAATTTTCCTGCATTTACGGATTTTTTTAGCTAAATGACCCTGAAATTGAAAAGCACTACAAATGAACTCTGAAAAGGTTGAAAGTTCGCATGGTATCATCATTTCACCCACATATCATGCATGTGCGAAACAATTGAGAGGGTTACGACAAAAGCTAGGTGCACTTCGTTTACAAATTGGACAATCTCTTTCGAAGTATCAGGATTTCATACGAAAACTCATCTGTTACAAAAGGCATTTCATTTCTACACATGTAACTACAGTGATATTCTATATCAAAGGTATCATCATAATGGTTGTGGAGAGAAAGTCTTCATTTGTTCTTCGCTTGTGTCCTTTGCTTATTGTGTTGTAACCATGGATAATCTTCATCGTTTAACAGGGTGCTTGAGTCAGCCTTGACTTTGAGGGGAGGAATTTCATGAAACTTCTCATAATCTTCAGACATGTCTGTCTTCCCCTCCACTCCCGCGATGTCTCTTTTTCATGAAAGAACTATGTGGCGCTCTGGCTCATCGTACAATGTATTCGCTTCCTTGTCTTTTCTTTTTCTTGGTTTGGTAGACATGTCATTCACATAGAAACCTTCACCACATCATTGGCTTGGACAAATGGTTCGTCTATGTACCCAAGATTGTTCAGATCCACTGTAGTCATTCCGTACTGTGGGTCTACCTTTACCCCGCCTCCTGATAGATTGACCTATTTGCACTGGAACAAAAGGACCTTGAAATCATGTCCATAGTCAAGTTCCGACATGTCCACTATGTAACCATAATACGTGTCCTTTCCGCCCTTGGTTGCTGCATCAAAGCGGACACCACTGTTTTGGTTGGTGCTCTTTTGATCTTGGGCGATCGTGTAAAATGTATTCCCTTTTATCTCGTACTCTTTGTAAGTCAATATCGTCAAAGATGGTCCTTCGGCCAACGAGTACAGCTCATCAGAAACAGTGTTGTCACCCATGATACATTTTTGCAACCAACTATCAAAAGTCCTGATGTGTTCACATTTAATCCAGTCATCACACTGCTCCGGGTGTTTCGAGCGCAAAATATTCTTGTGTTCATTGACATATGGGGTCACCAAGGTAGAATTCTGTAGAACCGTGCAATGTGCTTGAGACCAAGAATGCCCATCCCAACATATTATTGAGTCCTCTCATAGCATGCCTTTTCCAGTTAGTCTTCCTCATACCGCGATTAAGGGAGACCAATCTTCTTAAGGTCAGGAATGATGTCAACACAAAACCCAATGACCTCCTCTATTTGATGGCCCGTGGAGATGCTTCCTTCTAGCCTAGCACTGTTACGAACATATTTCTTGAAGACTCCCATGAACCTCTCAAAGGGGAACATATTGTGTAGAAATGCAGGGCCCAGAATGGCAATCTTGTCGACTAGATGAACTAGGACGTGTGTCATGATATTGAAGAAGGATGGTGGGAACACTAGCTCGAAACTGACAAGACATTGTGCCAAAACACTCCTTAAGCTTTGTAGGATTTCTGGAGCGACCACCTTCTGAGAGATTGCACTGAGGAATGCACATAGCTTCACAATGGCTAATCGAACGTTTTCCGGTAGAAGCCCCCTCAATGCACATGTAAGAAGTTGCGTCATACTCACGTGGCAGTCATGAAACTTTATGTTCTATAACTTTTTCTCTGCCATATTTATTATTACCTTTATATTCGACAAGAAGCCAGACGGGACCTTCATACTGAGCAGGCATTCGAAGAAGATTTCCTTCTCTTCTTTGGTAAGAGCGTAGCTGGCAGGACCTTCATACTGCTTTGGCGGCATGCCGTCTTTTTCGTGCACACGTTGCTGGTCCTCCCGTGCCTCCGGTGTATATTTTGTCTTCCCATACATGCCCAAGAAGCCTAGCAGGTTCACGCAAAGATTCTTCATCACGTGCATCACGTCAATTGCAGAGCGGACCTCTAGGTCATTCTAATAAGGTAGGTCCCAAAATATAGATTTCTTCTTCCACATCGGTGCGTGTCCCTCAGCATCATTCAGAACAGATAGTCCGTCGGGACCCTTTCCAATGATTACTTATAAATCATTGACCATAGCAAGTACGTGATCACCAGTACGGATGGTCGGCTTCTTCCGGTGATCTGCCTCGCCTTTAAAATTCTTGCCTTTCTTTCGACATTGATGGTTGGTCGAAAGAAATCGACGATGCCCCAAGTACATATTCTTCCTGTATTTGTCCAAATATATAGTTTCGGTGTCATCTAAACAGTGCGGGCATGCGTGGTATCCCTTGTTTATCTGTCCTGAAAGGTTACTGAGAGAAGCCCAATCATTGATGGTCACAAACATCAACGCATGTAGGTGAAAATCCTGCTGGTCGTGCTCATCCCACACACGTACAACTTTTCCATTCCATAGGTGTAAAAGTTCTTCAACTAATGGCCTTAGGTACATATCAATGTCGTTGCCGGGTTTCTTAGGTCCTTGGATGAGCACTTGCATCATAATGAACTTCCGCTTCATGCACAGCCTTTGAGGAAGGTTATAGATACAAAGAGTCACGGGCCAGGTGCTATGATTGCTGCTCTGCTTCCCAAAAGGATTAATGCCATCCGCGCTTAAACCAAACCATACATTCCTTGCGTCACCTGCAAATTCCCCCCACTTTCTCTGGATTATTCTCCATTGCGACCCATCAACGGGTGCTCTCAACATCCCGTCTTTCTTACGGTCCTCTTGTTGCCATCGAATCAACTTGGCATGCTCTTTGTTTCGGAACAGACGATTCAACCGTGGTATTATAGGAGCATACCACATCACCTTGGCAGGAACCCTGTTCCTCGGGCGCTCTCCGTCAACATCACCGGGGTCATCTCGTCTGATCTTATACAACAATGCATTGCATACCGGGCATACATTCAAATCCTCGTATGCACCGCGATAGAGGATATAGTCATTAGAGCATGCATGTATCTTCTGCACCTCCAATCCTAGAGGGCACAGAACCTTCTTTGTTCCGTACGAACTGTCGGGCAATTCGTTATCCTTTGGAAGCTTCTTCTTCAATATTTTCAATAGCTTCTCAAATCAGTTGTCAGATACACCATTGTCTGCCTTCCATTCTAGCAATTCCAGTGTGGTACCGAGTTATGTGTTGCCATCTTTGCAATTTGGGTACATCCCTTTTTTGTGATCCTCTAACATGCGATCGAACTTCAACTTCTCCGTTTAACTTTGGCGATGTCTCTTTGCATGAAAAATGACCCGACGAAGATAATCATCAGGCACATTGTCTTGTTCCTCTTGATCTTCAGCTTCCCCCGTTGCAACATCACCGTATTCATGGGCGGATGGTTGTCATCATTACCTTCTTCTTCGTTGTCTTCCATCATAACCCCTCTTTCTCCGTGCTTCATCCAAACAATATAGTGTGGCATGAAACCCTTCTCAAGCAGGTGGATGTAAAGTTTTTTCGAGTCAAAGTAAGACTTCGTATTCCCATAGATAGGGCATGGACAACACATAAAACCATTATGTTTGTTTGCCTCAGCCACTTCGAGAAAATTACGCAGGCCCTTAATGTACTCGGAGGTGCTTTTGTCACCGTACATCCATTACCGGTTCATGTGCATGCCTTATATATAATTAAGTGTGTCAAAAACATTACAGAACATGATGTATAGAGAAGTGACCAAATTAATAGAAGGTCATCATCACAACTAAAGTTCATACATAGTTCCCATTGAACAATATATAGCTCTCTAAAGCATCTAATTAAACCATACATTAAAACTATGTAAAACATTTCAATGCAACAACAAATGTGATCATAATCGCAACTAAGGTTACAACTGATCCAACGGCATAATGAATGGTATATTTTATAATCTTTCTAATCTTCAAGCGCATTGCATCGATCTTGATATTGTGATCATCGACGACATCCACAACAAGCAACTCCAATTCCATCTTATCCTCCTTAGTTCTTTTCAATTTTTCTTCAAGTAAATATTTTCCTTTTCAACTAAATTTAACCTCTCCACAAGAGGGTCGGTTGGAATTTCCGGTTCACATACCTCCTAGATAAAAACTTCTATGTCATACAAGTCAGAAAAATATACAAGTATCTATCTAAATCATACAAGTAAGAATTTCTTTTCTTGTAGAAAGAAGATAAAAACAAGATGCTCACCACGGCGGTGCCGGCGACGAGCTCAGCGCGGGCAATTGACGGCGGTGAGGACGGGGACGGGACAGGACGGACCGGCAAACCTAGACAAATTTTTAGGAAAATGGAGTTTGGGCAAGGAGCTCGGAGAGGAGAAATCTTAAGTGTGGCTCGGACATTTCATCAAACACCTCATGTGCATAGGAGGTGAGCTAGAGCAACACACACTTCTCCTCTCCAAGGAAAAAAACAGAGCAGTGGCTCTGTTCGCGGGCAGGGCGGGGGTATATAGGCTTTTCTTCAGTCCCGGTTTGTGGCTTAAACCGGGATTAAAGGACAACCTTTGGTCCCGGTTCAAGCCACCAACCGGGACCAAAGGTGTTGAGCCAGGAGCGGACAGGAGCGAGGCCCATTGGTCCTAGTTCGAGTCTGGAACAAGGACCAAAGAGGTCACACGAACTGGGACCAATGGACCCCGAGGCCCGACCGGTGCCCTAGCCTCACGAACCGGGAGCGATGCACCTTTTGGTCCCAGTTTGTGCATGAACCGGGATTAAAGCTGTCTTCCTGGCTTCAACCAAAGCCCTATTTTCTACTAGTGCTTCCCGTAGAATTAAAGGATTCGTTCGAGCTTTCCATATAAGAAAAGTAAATCAAATCCCATCTCACACGTCTAGGTCTTTGCTAAATCGGAACCCCGTCCAGATTCGCAGCACCTTCCTGTCCTGCTCCTTGTTGTTGTGGATGTAGAAGTCGCATACTAACTCGGATGGAGACGAGTCAAATGTTGTTCATCTCGACAAGACGAATAACCCATCGCAAGCCAATTCTCCAAACAAGGATGGCTCCCTGAATTCTTGGGCCCACTTCTTGGGCCCACCTTTACCTTGAGGTCGGAATGTGGCAGGTGACCGGTTAAGTTGTCCGGTCTCTGTTGTAACTCTGTAGGTCACATACTACCTCGTATGAAGACCACTCCAAAAGCATGTCAAATCAAACCACCTCTCTCTACATGTGCCAAACAACCACTCTAGTGTTGAATACATGCATCTTTCCCGTTGTGTTGTGCCACTCCACCGCTGCCAGATCCATGGAGTTACGGAGGGCGACACCATTGAAATGTTCATAGAGGTGCAACGCATGGTAGCAGCCGACAAGTCAGGCCTGGATGATGGCATGCCCATGCATGATAAGAAAGAAAAGAAAGAAAGCAGCTGATGACAGTGTGATTGATTGTGTGCTGATTGATCACATGATCATCACCTTTGGTGCAAACACACATGTGCAACTAAATTAAACACTCGTATCTGCAGCCACAATAAGCTTCGTTCGCACTCGAGTGTTTACTTTTTAAAAAAACAAATACTTTCTTTCGCTAAAAGAACAATCAATCTAAAATAAGCATAAAATTACAACTTGGTGAAGTACAGGCTTTCCACATTCAGCTAACACAAAATACCAACGTCCAACTAGATTAACAAGGATACCGGACTCCTGAAAGTGTAGCATTTTACCCAGCCGAACACAATCTTCTCATTTGAATTGAGTGGTCTCCCACACGATGAAACGAACATCCGGCATTAAGAAAAGTAATTGGATGCAACTGCCCGCACCCTTTACGTCCTCCAAATGCCCCATGCTACAGTGGCAGAGCATACTTTTGGTTTCCCAGCTCAACTGCTCCCCCGATGAACAATAAATTTTGTAAGATAGCAAAACAAAAATAAATAAATAAAAATATTGTTTTTTTTTATCGAAGATGCTCGACGTGAATCTGATGACGTTTGGTCATTCGTAAAGCTAGTGGCAAAATAAAAAAACATTTTTTATGTGTCCGAGAAACTTTTGAAAATAACACTGTTCTTAGTCGGTTTTTTTGGCTCCTCAGAAACCCCTGAAAGTTTGCAAACACCTAGAGCACATGAGCAGCTTGCATGCCTAAACATTTCGGAATTTTTAAATCTTTTTATTCTATTTTACTATTTACAAAGAGCAGATGAACCTATCGATAACCATTGATATTTATTCTCTTTTGGTATTAAGGTGCTACTACTTAATAACAATAATCTAATATCAATATCTATAGTACAAATCACGCAAAAATATCCATAGTATCAAATTTGTATCATTAGATCCACCACAAAAAGTATTTTCATATTTTATATATTCCGTATTATAATTTTCAACATTTTATTCTATAGACTTGGTCAAATATACATTAGTTGACTTAGACAAAAATCGATAAATCTTATATTCTGAAATGGATGGAGTATTTCTTAAAAGCAAAAGAATTGTGAGTGAGAAACTAAGGCAGAACTCTCATTTTCCACATTTTGACTGATGTCCCATTAGATTATACATTAAAAAAGATTTTTTTTTCAAATACTAAAACTAAGAAAAAATAAAAACAAAAAAAGAGCATCTGCAGTCGGGCGCCCCAAACCGTCCACAGATCCCGGGCTGGCGCACCGGTCACTGATCGGTCACGAAAATGTGACCCAATCATGCACCCTAAATCAGCCTCCAACGCCTAGGCTGACCGGCACCCCTTATATCAAGCCCAAATTACTGGCGGATATGAGGCGGCTCGGGCGCACCCGCTACGTCCGCCGGCCCCAGCTCTGGCCCACAGCAAACCCCGCAAAATTTCCCTCCGGAGCAAACCCTAGGCTCACTTCACTCCACTTTGTTGCGCTCCCCTTTCTCCAATCCGTCCAATCCCAAGCGTTGACGACCATGTCCACATCCAGCAACCACTCTGACAGCAGCTCCGGAGACGAGGACGAGTAGGCGCTCTGTACCATGTTGGAGTGTTCGCGGGGCGATACGTGTGACGGCTCGGTTTAGGTGTGACGTTGCCTGTCGCCCGCCGCTCGAGAGCCAAAGCCAACACCGGCCCTTTCCGCCCCCTGCCCGGCTCAGTTTAGGTGTGACGCGGATCTGCGAGGGAAACTCATTCGACACCGCCCGCCCAACGACCTCCTCCACCTCCGGCCGCTGTTCCGGCCCGTCGATGCCGCGGATGAGGACTCCATAACTGGAGGCACGCGCCGCCCACTATGAGAGGCGGAGGGCAAGGGAGATGGGGGACCGCGTCCGACGCGGTTGCGTAGTCTGCCCGCCGCGACTATGCAGTCTGCCCGCCGCGGCCGCTTTATGCCGGTGCTGATGAGGAGGTTCCTCTCCTTTACTGGGTGTACCGTCATTGAATTATGACGGCGGTGATGGTTACCCGACTCGGCATTAACAAGTTCGTGGATGAAAGAACATGCGGTGCCCCCATGTTTGGTTTTGGTAATTGATGACAATCTCTATGGACTAATGGTTGCCTTGAGTTATATTTGAAGGGTTTGTCCATAGGCTTTTCTTGGAGTTCATTTGTTGGTTTCAAGGAGAGTTTGTGATGTCCAAGGTGCTATTAAGGAATTATCCAAAGAATGGTCTTGTGGGTGTTGAGCTTATTGCAAGCATGTCTTGAAGAAGAAGAGTTTGTGATCATTCATGTTTACCTTCAAGACATCATCCAAATGAAGAGAGTTGGAAAGATTCAAGGTTGATCAAAACTAAGTCAAAGAATGAATCAAGTTGATGAACACACAAAGTGTAGATGATGTACCGAGAGGGATCAAGCAATCCCATGGTATGGTAAGCATTGTCAATCACGCTTTGTGTACTAACCCATGGTCTTCGTGAGAGTTCT
Source organism: Secale cereale (assembly GCA_902687465.1). NCBI lineage: Eukaryota > Viridiplantae > Streptophyta > Magnoliopsida > Poales > Poaceae > Secale > Secale cereale. The sequence continues at coordinate 870,556,890 of LR738713.1, forward strand.
TTGTGGGGTTAGGTTGCGGTGTGCAAGTTCAAGTGGAGCATCACGAAGAGATCAAGTTCTTAAAGCTTGCCGTCCATTGTGGTGACAATGGACTTGTGAAGATATGCCGAAGAGTGGCTCACCCATAGTGGAGTATGGGGGAGCAATCTACTAGTCTTCACCGAGACAACGCAATCAAGAAAGGTGGTCCAACTTGAGGAAGTCAAGATCGACTACATCTAGCTCAAGTGGACTTTGTGCAAAGCAAAGGTTTGCCCTTGATAGGTTTTCTATTTACCGGTCTCGTGGTGGTAGTTGGAAGATCGGGTTATAGGATCGTTTGTCGTACTATCAAGGGGGCCTCTCAAGTTGGTAGCTTGATTGTATCGTTAGTAGAGAGCTCAAACCATTGCATCCTTGCATCGTGTTTCTTGGTTCTTGTTTGGTTCTCTTTGTGAGTCTTAGAGCTTATGGTCATCTGATGACAAGCTTGAGTTCATCGAAAACGGAGTTCACATGCGTCTTCTATGATGTTTTCAGTGTTGGAGGTTTTACCGGTCTTATCCGAGGAAGGGTTCTCACCATTTTCTTATGGGCCTTTTCTAATTTGCTTCTTATTGATATTTCTTTCAAGATTGTGTTAGCCCTTGTCGCTAGCTTTCCAACAAACTTGGTTTCATCGAATTCGGAGTCCGTTTGCAAAAGTTGTGGCAGTTTTGGTGTTCTGAAAAGGCTGCAGCGGTACTATCGCAAATTGGAGCGGATGTAATTTTTTACTACCGCTCCAGAGCGGTACTACCGTGGCTCCTACAGCGGTAGTACCGCTCCGGACCAAAAAATCGTCCCAAGTCTTGCGGTGGTAGGCCCGGATGTAATTTTTTAGTACCGCTCACAAGCAGTAGTACCGCTACCCTTAGCAGTAGTACCGCTACCCTTAGTGGTAGTACCGTTGATATGTCCAAAACGTATCTATAATTTCTGCTTGCTCCATGCTTCTTTTGTGTTATATTGCTATGATATTGATGCACTTCCATACACTTTTGATCATATTTGGACTAACCTATTAACTCAGTGCACCACAGTGCCAGTTCCTGTTTTCTGCTGTTTTTCTATTTTAGTTTTCCCCCATATTAAAAGTGCCCCAAAAATTCCGGGAAAAATACAGGAAAAATCAGCATACAAGAAGCTTCGCGAATAACCAAAGCGGGGCCAGAGGGGAGCGAGGGGAGGCCCAGGCGGCCACCTGGCGCGGCCCCACCCCTGGCCGCGCCAGGGGGGCGCCTGGGGCCCCTGCCCCGCCACTGGTTGCCCCCTTCGCATATATATCCCTCTCTTCCCGAAACCCTCGAGGACAGAACCCTTTTTCGCGATCTCGCCTCTGTTCCGCCGCCGCAGCGCTTCCAAGATCGGGAGCATCAGGAGAACTCTTCCCGGCACCCTGCCGGAGTGGAGAACCACCACTGGGAGCTTCTCCACCACCATGGACGCTTCCCGGATGAGTCGTGAGTAGTCCACCTTGGACCATGGGTCCATGATCAGTAGATATGTGATGTTCTCCTCCCCTCTTTGCTCTTCATGGTTTAGACCTCGTGAGCTGCCCTACATGATCGAGGCACATATGTAATCTTTCTGTTGTTGTTTGCTGAGTTTGCTGGGATCTGATGGATTATGAGACTATGTTCCGATTGTGTTTGAGTAATATATTTGATTCACCTCTTTTATATCTTTGTTCTTGAGTAATTCTTGCATGTTCTCCGTTGATGTTTATTGCTTTGGCCAAGTAGTAGGTAGTAACTCCAAGAGGTTGCGTTATGCTTGATTGTGGGTTCATGCCCCCTGATGACTAGCTTGAGTGACAGAGACATGAGTCTAGGGGATGTGCTATTGCCACAAGGGGCAAAACAACGGTGCTTGTACTTGCGGGTGCAAGGATTGTTTACTTTACGCAAAGTTCTTTTAATGCAGTTGTCTGTTGCTTTGAGTTTACACTTTGGGTGGGATTCGCAACTTAATACCAGCGAGATGTTCTGGATAGATATCTCAAGGTGGATGATTAGTAGTAGATGCAGATGGATTTCGGTCTACTTGCCTTGGCGTACCGCCCATGCTTTTGAGCCTCTACCTTTCTTTGCAGCATAGTTAGCATTGGTTTGCGCACATAATCCTGTCAATTGCCCAGCTGTAAGTTGTTTACCTCGCTTTGCTGTTTTATCGTCTCTTGGGAGAGAGACATCACTAGTGAACATCATGGGACCCCGGTCCATATTACCACCGCTGATCATACCTTCTATTTACTTCCTGTTTTTATTTCCTAGTTGCAGTCATAGCTATCATTATTATCTCTTGTGTTTGATCCTTTGTAAACAACAAGGCCGGAGGGATTGACAACCTCTCTGTACTCGTTGGGAGCAAAGTTATCTGTATCTGTGTGCAGGTCCTGTCAACCGCTAAGTTTCTGGCGCCGTTGACACCTACTTGTCGACCCTCGGAGTCTCACGGGATTCGATCCTTGGTATCTTTGCCAAGGGAAATTTGCCGCTACGCTACATCTCAACCTTCCACTTGGGGTAACCAACGAGGGGCGAGAAGCCATCAAGCAAAGTTTCTGGCGCCGTTGCCGAGGACTCCACTCTTCAAGATAGGGGAGTTGCACGCTATCTTTTATCTTTGCTTTTTAGTCTTGTTAGTTTACCTTTCAGTTTTTGCTTTAGTGTCCCTTACCAAAAATCACAAAAATAGTTATATTGCTTGCTTCTGCTATGGGTTCCACCGAGAACACCAAGTTGTGTGACTTCACTAGTCATAACAACAGTGACTTTATCTGCACGCCTATTGCTACACCTGCCACTTCAGCACCTTCTTATGAGATTAAACCTGCTTTACTGAACCTAGTTATGAAAGATCAATTCTCCGGTGCTGGAGATGCTGCTGCTTTGCACTTAAATAATTTTGTTGAGCTCTGTGATATGCAAAAGTACAAAGAAGTAGATAGTGATATTGTTAAGCTTAAGCTTTTTCCTTTCTCCTTGAGAGGAGGAGCTAAAATCGGGTTTCAATCCTTGCCTAGGAATAGTATAGATTCATGGGACAAGTGCAAGGATGCCTTTATTGGGAAGTACTATCCCCCTGCTAAAATTATCCAATTAAGGAGTAACATAATGAATTTTAAACAATTGGATAATGAACACGTTGCCCAAGCTTGGGAACGCATGAAATCTCTTGTCAAGAACTGCCCTACTCATGGTTTGACTACTTGGATGGTTATCCAAACTTTTTATGCAGGCTTGAACTTTACCTCGCGGAACTTGTTAGATTCGGCCGCGGGAGGAACCTTTATGTCAACTACACTTGGTGCTGCCACGAAGCTTCTCGACGAGATGATGACCAATTATTCCCAATGCCACACCGAACGCGCTCCAACAGGTAGGAAGGTAAACTCTGTCGAGGAGATTTCCTCCCTAAATGAAAAAGTTGACTTGATCATGTCTCTACTTTCCAAGCAATCTTCTATTGATCCTCATGATGTTCCTTTAAATTCTTTGATTACTCAAGATCAAGTAGATGTGAACTTTATCTCTAGAAACAATTTCAATAACAATGCTTATAGGAGTAATTTTGGTAGCAACCCTAGACCGTTCCCCTCTAATTCCTATGGGAACAACAATACTTATCCTAGCACCAAGAACTCCACTTCTGAACTAGAGATTATGCTTAAAGACTTCATCACTACCCAAAAGGCCTTCAATAAGAGTGTAGAAGAAAAACGAGGCAAACTAGATAATCTCTCTTCGAATGTGGACAATTTAGCCCATGAGGTAGAGTTGCTTAAAATTAGAACTTCTCCTCTTGAGGAGAGGAAGACCACTCCTATGAATGCTATTCAAGTGCAAATTAATGAAAACATTAGGATGATGGCTAAACTTAAAGAGAGATGGGCTAGAGAAAAGGAGGAAGAAGATAGAATTAAGAGCCTTCCTACCCACCACACTGTTGCTACTATTCAAGTTGTTGAGGATATCCAAACTCTTAGCACCCAATGCACTCCTAGTCCCATTGGACCTATTAATGGTGATGCTATGACCTCAACCGTAGAAGAAGAGACTCCTATGACCATAGAAGCTACCAAACGAGTGAGCCTAAAGGACACCACTACCACTTTACTTGATAGTAGTGACCTTGATTTTGATAATTGCACCCTTTCTAAAGTTATTGGTTTTCTTCACAAGATGTCTAGAGATCCCCACACTAGCACGCTTAATCTTGCCTTCACGGAGCATATCACTAATTCTTTTATCAAAGCTAGGGAGGAGAAGCTTAGGGTAGAAGCCTCCATACCTAGAAAGCTAGAAGATAGTTGGGATCCTATGATTAAAATTCAGTTGAATAACTTCTCTTGCTATGATTTATGTGATGTTGGAGCTAGTACCTCCGCTATGCCCAAAAGAATGTATGATATGCTTGAATTGAAACCTTTTGATCCTTGTTCTTTTGGAGTTCGTCTTGTTGATTCTTCCGTAAAGAAACCTTTGGGGAAGATCGACGATGTTCTTATCATTGTCAATGACAATTATGTTCCCGTTGATTTTACTATTATGGATATTTAATGTGAACCTTCTTGTCCAATTATTTTGGGACGTCCTTCTCTTCGCACCGTTGGTGCTATCATTGACATGAAAGAGGGGAATATAAAATTCCAATTCCCTCTCAAGAAAGGAATGGAACACTTCCCTAGAAAGAAGATTAAGTTGCCTTTTGAGTCCGTTACACGGGCTAGCTATTCTCTTACTCTTGATAAAACTTGATCTTCTCTTTTTGCATCATGCCTAGCTTAAAGGCATAAAAGAAAGCGCTTTTGGGAGGCAGCCCACAACGAATTAGGTTTTATTTTGCTTTTGTTGTGTCTTGATGTTTGTTACTACAGTAGCATCATCATTGTATCTTTTCTTTTCAGTTTTGTGCCAAGTTTAGCCTCCGATTGCAAGAAAGTTCAAAAGTTGTGACGTGCTGTCCAGAAAACAGATTCTGTCCTTGGACAGAAAAATTCAAATAAAATCACCAGATCATCTTTTTGATCTGAATTGTTTTGACAGCGTGCTCTATACAATTCGCTTTCGAGCGTCTGTTCTGTGTTTTTTGATTTGAGTTGCAGAAGTGCCCCGAAAAAATTATTTACTACCTGCTGGTCTGTTTTTCACAGATTCTGTCCTGTTTTGCCTTTTCTTCGTTTTGCAAACCTTGAGCTTACTTTTTCTTTGCAAAAACCTTTTGGCAATCTTGAGAAACAGTAGCTCTTCAAGATTATCTTTATTTGCAGTAGGGAAAAATTATTTTATTGTGGGTACTAACCTCGCTAATCAGATTATGATGAGTTATGTATGAAGGGAGTTTTCAAGTGTGCGAGGGAAGATGATAAAAGAAGATTCAGGAGGGTCAAACGCTCAAGCTTGGGGATGCCCCCGTGCACCCCCAAGAAATATTCAAGAAGACTCAAGCGTCTAAGCTTGGGGATGCCCCCATGCATCCCCTTCTCCATCAACAATTATCAGTTCGTCTTTCGTTCCACTATATTTTTATCACTTCATGCGTTATGTGCTATGCTTGGAGCGTCTTGCTCTTAGTTTCCTTTTTTTAGTTTTCTTTAGCTTTGCTTGCTGTTCATAACAAGTTAGAACCCAGCTTTCTTTGTGTGGGAGAGAAGCACGCTCCACTTCAACCTAGAACACAACATAGGATTTTCATGCTTATCTTTACTGTGTGTGTTCTTTGTCTTTTCTTAGCTGCTGTCATGTTTAGCTGTTAGTTTTCATGCTTTTCTTTTTAAAGAGCTTTTGTTTAGTTGGTTGCTGAACTCTCTTGAGTTTTCATGTTTATCTTGATAAGAGAGTTTGCCTGTTGCACTGAGTTGTGTGTCTTAACTTAAAGTAGGTAATTGAGGTTGCTATTTAATTTTAGTAGTAACTTGCAATAGTTTTGAGGTATTGCCATGAGTAATGTCCGAACTTTTGGTGTCACGAGCTTTAGCCTATTAGTGATAGATGTCGTATTTTGGGCAATCCGTGTTTATTTTCGAAAACCTACAAAATAGTTGAGAACTTTAGCTACTAGATGGATCACTAATCTTTGGAGGGATAGAATATTAGAGTACACTCACGTACCATGAGTCGAGGATGCGCAAGGATAACCAAACCCCCATACACTCCTCCTCGGGGTACTTGTCTCTTTGTGAACCTCCTAATTAGATTGAGAGTTACCGATAATAAGTGCATGAGTTCTTCGGACTAATGTGAGTATTCGAAAGTTGACACTTCCACCTAGCCATATTTTTCTAGCCTCTTCGGTACCGTGCATTGCCCTTTCTCACCTCGAGAGTTGGCGCATACTTCGCCGGTGCATCCAAATCCTTGGCACGATACGCTCTGTCACCATAAGCCTCATTATATCCTTCCTCAAAACAGCCACCATACCTACCTATCAAGGCATTTCCATAGCCTTTCCGAGATACATTGCCATGCAACATCCATCTTCTCATGACTTTATCTTCATGTCATACATGATTTTTGCTTGATCGATGAGCCGCATGCTAGTTGGGCCTTGCCCTAATCATTGCTACATGACGCGCTAGTATCATTGCATATCCTGCTACACTGGCAGAGGCATACATTTGCATACATCATGATAGTTTCATTTTCTTTATGTTGAGTACTTTTGTAAAGTGTGAAAGATCTTCTATACTTCTTGTATTATATAGAGTGTTGCCCCTAAAGTGAGGAAAAGATCCCAAAGAGGACAAAATTAAAAGATCCCAAAGAGGACAAAATAAAAAGATCCCAAAGAGTACAAATGATAGTTAAATAGAAAGAGCCGTTGAGGCCACAAAAAAATAAAAAAAGAGAAAAAAGAGAAAAAGAAATAAAAAGAGAGAAGGGGGCACACTACTATTCCTTTTGAGAGATCCACACTCGTACTCCATGTTATACCTTGTACTCCATAGAGATTATCATTCATGCATATAGCTATGTGGGGACCTTCACACTATAGAACTTGGCTTGTATATTCCAATGATGAGCCTCCTCAAAAGAGCTCTAGGTCTTCTTGAGCAAGCAAGTTGGATGCACCCCCACTAGTTCCATTGGAGAGCTTACCTTAGCTCATATGTGCATCCGTTGCATGGCAATCCCTACTCCTCACATCATATCTATCATTTGGCTTTCTCTCGCCTATGATTGTCCTCATTGATGTGAGCCTTTCACACCTTTTTTGTCTTCCCCCTTCATCATTTTTCTCTCTTTGCCATCCTAAGTGTCAACTTTCTTGCTTACGCTCATCCATTGCATGAGTGCTCAAAATATCGAAAGGGAGTGGATCATTTTGACTTGTACCTGGCTAGTGGTCTGGGGATGAGTCAAGATAAGATTCCAATGAAGACCAAGTGTGAAACTTTAGTAGATTAAGTTCTCAACAATACAAAAACTATGTTTTACTCTCTCGTATATCCCTATCCCCTTTCTTGCACGCAAACACCATATGGAGACATTCGAGTCACGGACAGCGAGAGCTCTTGCACCTTTATGTTCTTATGTTGCTTGTTACAATGCTAATATAGACTCTTGCTTGTTATGACTTGAATTGGATTACATGCCTTGATTGCTTTACTTAAAAGTTCTTATATGGTTGATAGCATGTCACCACAGAAATTATGATTGTTATCATTTACCTACTCGAGGACGAGCAGGAATTAAGCTTGGGGATGTTGATACGTCCAAAACGTATCTATAATTTCTGCTTGCTCCATGCTTATTTTGTGTGATATTGCTATGATATTGATGCACTTCCATACACTTTTGATCATATTTGGACTAACCTATTAACTCAGTGCACCACAGTGCCAGTTCCTGTTTTCTGCTGTTTTTCTATTTCAGGTTTCCCCCATATTAAAAGTGCCCCAAAAATTTCGGGAAAAATCAGCGTACAGGAAGCTTCGCGAAGAACCAAAGCGGGGCCAGAGGGGATCCAGGGGAGGCCCAGGCGGCCACCTGGCGCGGCCCCAACCCTGGCCGCGCCAGGGGGGCGCCTGGGGCCCCTGCTCCGCCTCTGGTTGCCCCCCTTCGCATATATATCCCTCTCGTCCCGAAACCCTCGAGGACAGAACCCTTTTTCGCGATCTCGCCTCTGTTCCGCCGCTGCAGCGCTTCCAAGATCGGGAGCATCAGGAGAACTCTTCCCGGCACCCTGCCGGAGGGGAGAACCACCACCGGGAGCTTCTCCACCACCATGGACGCTTCCCGGATGAGTCGTGAGTAGTCCACCTTGGACCATGGGTCCATGATCAGTAGCTATGTGATGTTCTCCTCCCCTCTTTGCTCTTCATGGTTTAGACCTCGTGAGCTACCCTACATGATCGAGGCACGTATGTAATCTTTCTGCTGTTGCTTTGCTGAGTTTGCTGGGATCTGATGGATTATGAGACTATGTTCAGATTGTGTTTGAGTAATATATTTGATTCACCTCTTGTATATCTTTGTTCTTGAGTAATTCTTGCATGTTCTCCGTTGCTGTTTATTGCTTTAGCCAAGTAGTAGGTAGTAACTCCAAGAGGGAGCGTTATGCTTGATTGTGGGTTCATGCCCCCTGATGACTAGCTTGAGTGACAGAAACATGAGTCTAGGGGATGTGTTGTTGCCACAAGGGGGAAAACAACGGTGCTTGTACTTGCGGGTCCAAGGATTGTTTACTTTACGCAAAGTTCTTTTAATGCAGTTGTCTGTTGCTTTGAGTTTACACTTTGGGTGGGATTCACAACTTAATACCAGCGAGATGTTCTGGATAGATATCTCAAGGTGGATCATTAGTAGTAGATGCAGATGGATTTCGGTCTACTTGCCTTGGCGTACCGCCCATGCTTTTGAGCCTCTACCTTTCTTTGCAGCATAGTTAGCATTGGTTTGCGCACATAATCCTGTCAATTGCCCAGCTGTAATTTGTTTACCTCGCTTTGTTGTTTTATCGTCTTTTGGGAGAGAGACATCACTAGTGAACATCATGGGACCCCGGTCCATATTACCACCGCTGATCACACCTTCTATTTACTTCCTGTTTTTATTTCCTAGTTGCAGTAAGAGCTATCATTATTATCTCTTGTGTTTGATCCTTTGTAAACAACAAGGCCGGAGGGATTGACAACCTCTCTGTACTCGTTGGGAGCAAAGTTATCTGTATCTGTGTGCAGGTCCTGTCAACCGCTAAGTTTCTGGCGCCGTTGACACCTACTTGTCGACCCTCGGAGTCTCACGGGATTCGATCCTTGGTATCTTTGCCAAGGGAAATTTGCCGCTACGCTACATCTCAACCTTCCACTTGGGGTAACCAACGAGGGGCGAGGAGCCATCAAGCAAAGTTTCTGGCGCCGTTGCAGGGGACTCCACTCTTCAAGATAGGGGAGTTGCACGCTATCTTTTATCTTTGCTTTTTAGTCTTGTTAGTTTACCTTTCAGTTTTTGCTTTAGTGTCCCTTACCAAAAATCACAAAAATAGTTATCTTGCTTGCTTCTGCTATGGGTTCCACCGAGAATACCAAGTTGTGTGACTTCACTAGTCATAACAACAGTGACTTTATCTGCACGCCTATTGCTACACCTGCCACTTCAGCACCTTCTTATGAGATTAAACCTGCTTTACTGAACCTAGTTATGAAAGATCAATTCTCCGATGCTGGAGATGATGCTGCTTTGCACTTAAATAATTTTGTTGAGCTCTGTGATATGCAAAAGTACAAAGAAGTAGATGGTGATATTGTTAAGCTTAAGCTTTTTCCTTTCTCCTTGAGAGGAGGAGCTAAAATCTGGTTTCAATCCTTGCCTAGGAATAGTGTATATTCTTGGGACAAGTGCAAGGATGCCTTTATTGGGAAGTACTATCCCCCTGCTAAAATTATCCAATTAAGGAGTAACATAATGAATTTTAAACAATTGGATAATGAACACGTTGCCCAAGCTTGGGAACGCATGAAATCTCTTGTCAAGAACTGCCCTACTCATGGTTTGACTACTTGGATGGTTATCCAAACTTTTTATGCAGGCTTGAACTTTACCTCGCGGAACTTGTTAGATTCGGCCGCGGGAGGAACCTTTATGTCAACTACACTTGGTGCTGCCACGAAGCTTCTCGACGAGATGATGACCAATTATTCCCAATGGCACACCGAACGCGCTCCAACAGGTAGGAAGGTAAACTCTGTCGAGGAGATTTCCTCCCAAAATGAAAAAGTTGACTTGATCATGTCTCTACTTTCCAAGCAATCTTCTATTGATCCTCATGATGTTCCTTTAAATTCTTTGATTACTCAAGATCAAGTAGATGTGAACTTTATCTCTAGAAACAATTTCAATAACAATGCTTATAGGAGTAATTTTGGTAGCAACCCTAGACCGTTCCCCTCTAATTCCTATGGGAACAACAATACTTATCCTAGCACCAAGAACCCCACTTCTGAACTAGAGATTATGCTTAAAGACTTCATCACTACCCAAAAGACCTTCAATAAGAGTGTAGAAGAAAAACGAGACAAACTAGATAATCTCTCTTCGAAGGTAGACAATTTAGCCCATGAGGTAGAGTCGCTTAAAATTAGAACTTCTCCTCTTGAGGAGAGGAAGACCACTCCTATGAATGCTATTCAAGTGCAAATTAATGAAAACATTAGGATGATGGCTAAACTTAAAGAGAGATGGGCTAGAGAAAAGGAGGAAGAAGATAGAATTAAGAGCCTTCCTACCCACCACACTGTTGCTACTATTCAAGTTTTTGAGGATATCCAAACTCTTAGCACCCAATGCACTCCTAGTCCCATTGGACCTATTAATGGTGATGCTATGACCTCAACCGTAGAAGAAGAGACTCCTATGACCATAGAAGCTACCAAACGAGTGAGCCTAAAGGACACCACTACCACTTTACTTGATAGTAGTGACCTTGATTTTGAGAATTGCACCCTTTCTAAAGTTATTGGTTTTCTTCACAAGATGTCTAGAGATCCCCACACTAGCACGCTTAATCTTGCCTTCACGGAGCATATCACTAATGCTTTTATCAAAGCTAGGGAGGAGAAGCTTAGGGTAGAAGCCTCCATACCTAGAAATCTAGAAGATAGTTGGGATCCTATGATTAAAATTAAGTTGAATAAGTTCTCTTGCTATGCTTTATGTGATGTTGGAGCTAGTACCTCCGTTATGCCCAAAAGAATGTATGATATGCTTGAATTGAAACCTTTTGATCCTTGTTCTTTTGGAGTTCGTCTTGTTGATTCTTCCGTAAAGAAACCTTTGGGGAAGATCGACGATGTTCTTATCATTGGCAATGACAATTATGTTCCCGTTGATTTTACTATTGTGGATATTGAATGTGAACCTTCTTGTCCAATTATTTTGGAAAGTCCTTTTCTTCGCACCGTTGGTGCTATCATTGACATGAAAGAGGGGAATATAAAATTCCAATTCCCTCTCAAGAAAGGAATGGAACACTTCCCTATAAAGAAGATTAAGTTGCCTTTTGAGTCCGTTACACGGGCCAGCTATTCTCTTACTCTTGATAAAACTTGATCTTCTCTTTTTGCATCATGCCTAGCTTAAAGGCATAAAAGAAAGCGCTTTTGGGAGGCAGCCCACAACGAATTAGGTTTTATTTTGCTTTTGTTGTGTCTTGATGTTTGTTACTACAGTAGCATCATCATTGTATCTTTTCTTTTCAGCTTTGTGCCAAGTTTAGCCTCCGATTGCAAGAAAGTTCAAAAGTTGTGACGTGCTGTCCAGAAAACAGATTCTGTCCTTGGACAGAAAAATTCGAATAAAATCACCAGATCATCTTTTTGATCTGAATTTGTTTGACAGAGTGCTCTATACAATTGGCTTTCGAGCGTCTTTTCTGAGTTTTTTGATTTGAGTTGCAGAAGTGCCCCGAAAAATTATTTACTACCTGCTGGTCTGTTTTTCACAGATTCTGTCCTGTTTTGCCTTTTCTTCGTTTTGCAAACCTTGAGCTTACTTTTTCTTTGCAAAAACCTTTTGGCAATCTTGAGAAACAGTAGCTCTTCAAGATTATCTTTATTTGCAGTAGGGAAAAATTATTTTATTGTGGGTACTAAACTCGCTAATCAGATTATGATGAGTTATGTATGATGGGAGTTTTCAAGTGTGCGATGGAAGATGATAAAAGAAGATTCAGGAGGGTCAAACGCTCAAGCTTGGGGATGCCCCCGTGCACCCCCAAGAAATATTCAAGAAGACTCAAGCGTCTAAGCTTGGGGATGCCCCCATGCATCCCCTTCTCCATCAACAATTATCAGTTCGTCTTTCGTTCCACTATATTTTTATCACTTCATGCGTTATGTGCTATGCTTGGAGCGTCTTGCTCTTAGTTTCCTTTTTTAGTTTTCTTTAGCTTTGCTTGCTATTCATAACAAGTTAGAACCCAGCTTTCTTTGTGTGGGAGAGAAACATGCTCCACTTCAACCTAGAACACAACATAGGATTTTCATGCTTATCTTTGTTGTGTGTGTTCTTTGTCTTTTCTTAGCTGCTGTCATGTTTAGCTCTTAGTTTTCATGCTTTTCTTTTTAAAGAGCTTTTGTTTAGTTGGTTGCTGAACTCTCTTGAGTTTTCATGTTTATCTTGTTAAGAGAGTTTGCCTGTTGCACTGAGTTGTGTGTCTTAACTTAAAGTAGGTAACTGAGGTTGCTATTTAATTTTAGTAGTAACTTGCAATAGTTTTGAGGTATTGCCATGAGTAATGTCTGAACTTTTGGTGTCACGAGCTTTAGCCTATTAGTGATAGATGTCGTATTTTGGGCAATCCGTGTTTATTTTCGAAAACCTACAAAATTGTTGAGAACTTTAGCTACTAGATGGATCACTAATCTTTGGAGGGATCGAATATTAGAGTACACTCACGTACCATGAGTCGAGGATGCGCAAGGATAACCAAACCCCCATACACTCCTCCTCGGGGTACTTGTCTCTTTGTGAACCTCCTAATTAGATTGAGAGTTACCGATAATAAGTGCATGAGTTCTTCGGACTAATGTGAGTATTCGAAAGTTGACACTTCCACCTAGCCATATTTTTCTAGCCTCTTCGGTACCGTGCATTGCCCTTTCTCACCTCGAGAGTTGGCGCATACTTCGCCGGTGCATCCAAATCCTTGGCACGATACGCTCTGTCATCATAAGCGTCATTATATCCTTCCTCAAAACAGCCACCATACCTACCTATCAAGGCATTTCCATAGCCTTTCTGAGATACATTACCATGCAACATCCATCTTCTCATGACTTGATCTTCATGTCATACATGCTTTTTGCTTGATCGATGAGCCGCATGCTAGTTGGGCCCTGCCCTAATCATTGCTACATGACGCGCTAGTATAATTGCATATCCTGCTACACCGGCAGAGGCATACATTTGCATACATCATGATAGTTTCATTTTCTTTATGTTGAGTACTTTTGTAAAGTGTGAAAGATCTTCTATACTTCTTGTAATATATAGAGTGTTGCCCCTAAAGTGAGGAAAGGATCCCAAAGAGGACAAAATTAAAAGATCCCAAAGAGGACAAAATAAAAAGATCCCAAAGAGGACAAATGAGAGTTAAATAGAAAGAGCCATTGAGGCCACAAAAAAATAAAAAATTTAGAAAAAAGAGAAAAAGAAATAAAAAGAGAGAAGGGGGCACACTACTATTCCTTTTGAGAGATCCACACTCGTACTCCATGTTATACCTTGTACTCCATAGAGATTATCATTCATGCATATAGCTATGTGGGGACCTTCACACTATAGAACTTGGCTTGTATATTCCAATGATGAGCCTCCTCAAAAGAGCTCTAGGTCTTCTTGAGCAAGCAAGTTGGATGCACCCCCACTAGTTCCATTGGAGAGCTTACCTTAGCTCATATGTGCATCCGTTGCATGGCAATCCCTACTCCTCACATCATATCTATCATTTGGCTTTCTCTCGCCTATGATTGTCCTCATTGATGTGAGCCTTTCACACCTTTTTTGTCTTCCCCCTTCATCATTTTTCTCTCTTTGCCTTCCTAAGTGTCAACTTTCTTGCTTACGCTCATCCATTGCATGAGTGCTCAAAATATCGAAAGGGAGTGGATCATTTTGACTTGTACCTGGCTAGTGGTATGGGGATGAGTCAAGATAAGATTCCAAAGAAGACCAAGTGTGAAACTTTAGTAGATTAAGTTCTCAACAATACAAAAACTATGTTTTACTCTCTCGTATATCCCTATCCCCTTTCTTGCACGCAAACACCATTTGGAGACATTCGAGTCACGGACAGCGAGAGCTCTTGCAGCTTTATGTTCTTATGTTGCTCGTTACAATGCTAATATAGACTCTTGCTTGTTATGACTTGAATTGGATTACATGCCTTGATTGCTTTACTTAAAAGTTCTTATATGGTTGATAGCATGTCACCACAGAAATTATGCTTGTTATCATTTACCTACTCGAGGACGAGCAGGAATTAAGCTTGGGGATGTTGATACGTCCAAAACGTATCTATAATTTCTGCTTGCTCCTTGCTTCTTTTGTGTGATATTGCTATGATATTGATGCACTTCCATACACTTTTGATCATATTTGGACTAACCTATTAACTCAGTGCACCAAAGTGCCAGTTCCTGTTTTCTGCTGTTTTTCCATTTCAGGTTTCCCCCATATTAAAAGTGCCCCAAAAATTCCGGGAAAAATCAGCGTACAGGAAGCTTCGCGAAGAACCAAAGCGGGGCCAGAGGGGAGCCAAGGGAGGCCCAGGCGGCCACCTGGCGCGGCCCCACCCCTGGCCGCGCCAGGGGGGCACCTGGGGCCCCTGCTCCGCCTCTGGTTGCCCCCCTTCGCATATATATCCCTCTCGTCCCGAAACCCTCGAGGACAGAACCCTTTTTCGCGATCTTGCCTCTGTTCCGCCGCCGCAGCGCTTCCAAGATCGGGAGCATCAGGAGAACTCTTCCCGGCACCCTGCCGGAGGGGAGAACCACCACCGGGAGCTTCTCCACCACCATGGACGCTTCCCGGATGAGTCGTGAGTAGTCCACCTTGGACCATGGGTCCATGATCAGTAGCTATGTGATGTTCTCCTCCCCTCTTTGCTCTTCATGGTTTAGACCTCGTGAGCTTCCCTACATGATCGAGGCACATATGTAATCTTTCTGCTGTTGCTTTGCTGAGTTTGCTGGGATCTGATGGATTATAAGACTATGTTCAGATTGTGTTTGAGTAATATATTTGATTCACCTCTTTTATATCTTTGTTCTTGAGTAATTCTTGCATGTTCTCCGTTGCTGTTTATTGCTTTGGCCAAGTAGTAGGTAGTAACTCCAAGAGGGAGCGTTATGCTTGATTGTGGGTTCATGCCCCCTGATGACTAGCTTGAGTGACAGAAACATGAGTCTAGGGGATGTGTTGTTGCCACAAGGGGGAAAACAACGGTGCTTGTACTTGCGGGTGCAAGGATTGTTTACTTTACGCAAAGTTCTTTTAATGCAGTTGTCTGTTGCTTTGAGTTTACACTTTGGGTGGGATTCGCAACTTAATACCAGCGAGATGTTCTGGATAGATATCTCAAGGTGGATGATTAGTAGTAGATGCATATGGATTTCGGTCTACTTGCCTTGGCGTACCGCCCATGCTTTTGAGCCTCTACCTTTCTTTGCAGCATAGTTAGCATTGGTTTGCGGACATAATCCTGTCAATTGCCCAGCTGTAATTTGTTTACCTCGCTTTGCTGTTTTATCATCTTTTGGGAGAGAGACATCACTAGTGAACATCATGGGACCCCGGTCCATATTACCATCGCTGATCACACATTCTATTTACTTCCTGTTTTTATTTCCTAGTTGCAGTCATAGCTATCATTATTATCTCTTGTGTTTGATCCTTTGTAAACAACAAGGCCGGAGGGATTGACAACCTCTCTGTACTCGTTGGGAGCAAAGTTATCTATATCTGTGTGCAGGTCCTGTCAACCGCTAAGTTTCTGGCGCCGTTGACACCTACTTGTCGACCCTCGGAGTCTCACGGGATTCGATCCTTGGTATCTTTGCCAAGGGAAATTTGCCGCTACGCTACATCTCAACCTTCCACTTGGGGTAACCAACAAGGGGCGAGAAGCCATCAACCGTGAGGTCAAGTGGTACTACCGCTCCGACGGTTCTTCTGGCCTTGTTGCCTCCTCGCTGTTGCTTTTCAAAGGGGTACTACCGCCCTAGTGGTAGTACCGCTCCTTGGAGCGGTAGTACCGCTCTGTGCGGGCTGTGAGCATAACGGATGGATTTTTCCCCACCTAATAAAGGGGATCTTCTTCCCCAATGAACCTTATCCTTTTAGCTCGTGTTCTTCCCCCATTGTTGACCTTTTTCGAGCTTGCTATCTCTCAATCCCTCCATGGATTCTTGCTAGTTTTGGGGGGAAAGAGAGAGGAGATCTAGATCCACATTTCCACCAATCACTTTCTCCTCTAGGTGAGGGGAACCCCTTGGATTTTGATCTTGGAGTTCGTGGTGTTCTCCTTCTTGTTATTCCTCTCATTTCCCTCCCTAGCATTAGTTGTTTCGGTGGGATTTGGGAGAGAAGGACTTGGGCACTCCGTGTGCCCTTGACATTGCATTTGGTGCATCGGTTTGAGTTCTCTACGGTGATACGTGGAAGTTACAAGTTGAGAAGCTTATTACTCTTGGGTGCTTGGTACCCTTGAGCTTGTTCCTCTTGGGTGCTTGGGTGCCCTAGACGGTTGTGGTCACCTCGAAGCCATATTCCATTGTGGTGAAGCTTCGTGGTGTCGTTGGGGAGGTAGCCCCAACCTTGTGGTGTTCGGAGCTCAATCATTGTGGTGCAAAGCTCCGGGCAAGCGTCGGGGTCTACAATTTGGTTGTGGAGATCGCCCCGAGCATTTTGTACGGGTTCGGTGACCGCCCCCAAGGGTTGCCATTTGTACGGGTTCGGTGACCGCCCTCAAGGGTCCCTTAGTGGAATCACGGCATCTTGCATTGTGCGAAGGCGTGAGGAGATTACGGTGGCCCTAGTGGCTTCTTGGGGAGCATTGTGCCTCCACACCGCTCCAAACGGAGATTAGCATCCGCAAGGGTGTGTACTTCGGGATACATCGTCGTCTCCGCGTTCCTCGGTTATCTCTTACCCGAGCCCTTTACTTATGCACTATACTTTGTGATAGCCATATTGTTTCTTGTCATATATCTTGCTATCACATAGTTGATTATCTTGCTTAGTTAGCATAACTTGTTGGTGCACATAGGTGAGCCTAGTTGTTGTAGGTTTTGTGCTTGACAAATTAACCGCTAGGTTTATTCCGCATTTGTTCAAGTCTGAACCGTAATTATTTTAAAGCGCCTATTCAACCCC
>LR738713.1:870579689-870627377 GCA_902687465.1 Secale cereale
GGAGAGGCAGACGAACCAACATTGTTTACTGTTGATTTAATAAGTCCCCTTTGCATTTTTATCATTCGCCCCATAGTAATTTTGTGGCTAAAACTCTATTTCATCATATATACTCATTTCATTTCTTTTGATAAGTTGTCAACTAAGTGCGGTAATTTCTTTGCATACATAATGGTAACCAATATTATCTAAACTTTATAGTTTATGCACACGGAAGCTTGTAATTACATAGAAACGTTTGTTCATAATGTACACCTTGATGGGTTTTGGGGTTGGCGGCGGTTACTTGCCATGTGTGCATTCTCATCTTGCTGGTTCATTCTTGCATTACTCAAAAAGCCATCTCTTCACAAACGAACATGTCACTGTGTACCCTCGACCACGGTGGTGGTGCGCTGCAGCTCACGTCGCAGGAGACCCGGCTAGAAGGGAGGTACGCAAGAAATCGGACAAACTTCTTTGCTAACCAGAAACCCCACACGCCCGGCAGGTACCCTATCTGCAGAAGCGGCGGCTATGGTCTGCCCTAGGTTTATCTGATCGCCCCTAGGGTCTTGTAGATCGCTACCCTGCAACAAGCAGAAGAACGAAGAACGAGAAGAAGAAAACTAGGGTAAATATGAAGTTAAAATATAAAAGGTGGTAGATTGATTGTTTAAGTGTGTGTTGTTCAATCGGCCATCACCTCCAAAATATATTTGAGGCGGCTGGACTTCTCGTATAATTAAAGGATTCGTTCCAGTTTTCTTTATAAGGAAAGTATATCAAATCCCATCTTACACCTCCCATATTCGCAGCACCTTCCTGTCCTGCTCCTTGTTATGGCTGTAGAAGTCGCATACTAACTCGGATGGAGATAAGCCAAATATTTTTCGTCTCGACAAGACGAATAACCCATCGGGAGCCAATTATCCAAACAAGGCCGGCTCGATTAATTCTTAGTTCCACCATTACCTTGAGGTCGGATTTTGGCAGGTGACCAGTTAAGTTGCCCAGTCTCTGTTGTAACTCTGTAGGTCACATACTACCTCGGATGAAGACCACTCCAAAAGCATGTCAAATCAAACCTCCTCTCTTTACACGTGCCAAACAACCACTCAAGTATTGCATACATGCATCTTTGCCGTTGTGTTATGCCTCTCCACCGCTGCCAGATCCATGGAGTTACGGAGGACGACACCATTAAAATGTTCATGGAGGTGCAATGCATGGTAGCAGCCGACAAGTCACGCCAGGATGATGGCTTGCCCATGTATGATAAGAAAGAAAAGAAAGAAAGCAGCCATGTATGGCGGTGTCTTGTTCTGTACGACTCCATCATGATCTCTTCGGGTTAATATTAATTTGTTCAAATTACTCTTTTGATATCTTATTTTAGCTCATGACAGTGTGATTGATTGTGTGCTGATTGATCACATGATCATCGCCTCTGGTGCAAACGCACATGTGCAAGTAAATTAAATACTCGTATCTGCAGCCACAATAAGATTCGTTCGCACTCGTGTGTGTACTTTTTTAAAGACAAATATTTTCTTTCGCTAAAAGAACAATCAATCTAAAATAAGCTAACCCAAGCTTAGTGTATTTCCACTCCTTATTCTCCTCACATCGATATATCACCCGAAACTTGAAAACTTCGATCATACAAAACTTAACGGAACTTCATGAGATGCGTTAGTATGATAAAGAGGAAATCATTCACTTTGGTACTGCCAAGACAAGATTCATAATTGTTCTCACACAATGCCTACTCTACATTATCATTTCCACAATTTACACTAGTAGGAAAAGGGCATAATGTGAAACATATTAGTCCCGGTTTGTAACTGAACCGGCACTAATGTGATCATTAGTGCCGGTTCCAACGGCTAGGCGGGCGGCGATCATTAGTACCGGTTCATGGCGAACCTCTAGTACCGGTTCGTGCCACGAACCGGTACTAAAGACGTGGTGGCAGGCTTGTGTCAGGATGGGGCCCCACCATCTCCTTTAGTACCGGTTGGTTATAAATAACCGATACTAGCGGTCATCCTACATAAACCCCTTTGCGGAGCTCGAGCACTCTGTTCTTCCCCTTCCCCCCTCCTCTGTTTTCTTCCTCTTCCTCTCGAGCTCACACTCCATTTTTGCCAAAATTTGTGAAGATTTGAAGGCACCCCATCCATCCAAGGGATCACATATGTTAGCAACTTTGTCCTTTCATCTCTCATTACTAGATTAGCTCTTGCAATGCTCTATAAATATAGTGAATTGTGGATTTTATTTCGGGGGGAATTATATGTGGTAGTATTTGATTTATATGCAATATGAGGTCAAAATAACTCTTAGTTTGCATATGTAGGTGCGGTTTACTAAGTGCCTTCCCGTCTCCGTCCTAACCACCATCGATCGCCCGCACCGTCCCGTCGCCGGCACCACCTTGTGGTGTGCCTCTTGTTCTTATCTTTTTTATATAAAAAAAATCATGTTTGTGTGATATAGATATATAGTTACTCGTATAATTATCTTATCCGTACGTTGTTTTTTATACATAGTACCATGGTTTTGATATCCGTCCCCGTCAGCCCTCATCCGGTTTATGATTCGGATGTGCACTAGTAGAAAAAGGGCCATTTGTCCCGGTTGGGGAACGGGAGTAAATGGTCGATACAAATGCCCTAGGCCGTTAGTCTCGGTTCTTATACCAACCGGGACAGATGGGGTTCACTAGTAGAAAAAGGGCCATTTATCCCAGTTCGTAAGGACCATTTGTCCCGGTTGGGGAACCGGGACTAAATGGTCGATACAAATGCCCTTGACCATTAGTGCCGGTTCTTATACCAACCGGCACAGATGGGGTTCCATGTGGCGACTGCGGCTTGCCCAGGCAGGGGGCCTTTTGTCCCGTTTGGTAGCACCAACCGGGACAAATAAGCTTCCACGCGTCAGCAGTTCAGTGGCTCGGGTTTTTGTTTTTTTATAAAGAGGGAGGAGCTTTGGGGGGTTTTGTAGGGTTAATTTAGGGGTTTCATATATTGTGTTAGCCCGCTAATAGAGAGACGTGTCCTCTCTTATCTTCGTGCTTGGTCGACGCTACGTACTATATATATACGTATATATCGGAGGACTCGACACGCTAGCTAGTAAGCAAATGAAGGAAACCATTAAGTACATAAGATCGACCTCTCTCCTTCTCCGAGAGAGATAGGTCGAACAACAAGTTTTCGTATATCTATCCGACGCTACTGTCTACATACATACAATATAAGATCTTTTACTACAATTCCCTCTTCTTCTCCTTTTTCTTTTCCTTCTTCCTAAGCTAAACATAAACTAAAATAATCCTAAAACTAAACGAAACTGCTCTTCCTCCTTTTTTCTCTTCTTTTTTTTCATCCTAAAACTTTATGAACAAAATTACAACAGAAAAACCATAAAAATTCTATGAACAAAATTACAACAGAAAAAATCATAAAAATTCTAACATTTGCATATTCTTCGCATATGAACATATACATTATCATCTATATGAAAAACTCAAGCATATATATATATATATATATATATATATATGGAAAAAAGGGAGGGCGCTGACCAAGGTGACGGCGAGGGCGACAGCGACGGCGGGGGCGGGCCACGGTGCGGGCGACGGCCACGGCGACGACGGGCGACGGCGCGGTCGAGGGCGAGGGTGCGGGCGACGACGACGGCGGGCGGCGTCGATTTGCTCGTCGTCGTCGGGGGCAACTGGCGATGAATGTGAAAATTATCTAAGTGTAGCTTATATAGGAAAGCCTTTAGTCCCGGTTAGTGGCACCAACCGGGACCAATGCCACCTATTAGTCTCGATTGGTGCCACCAACCGGGACCAAAGGTCTCTTTTCAGCAACCTAGAGGGCGGGAAGCTGAGGCCTTTGGTCCCGGTTGGTGGCACCAACCTGGACTAAAAGGGGGGCATTGGTCCCGGTTGGTACCACGAACCGGGACCAAAGGCCGGTATTGGTCCCGGTTCGAGCCACCAACCGGGACCAATAGCCTGTGCACAGCGGCGTGGTGGTGGGAGTTTAGTCCCACCTCGCTAGCTGAGAGCGCCCAGCACCTGTTTATAAGCCCTGCTACCTCCTCCATCTCGAACTCCTCTGAACTGCAGGCCTATGGGCCTAAACTGACACTGCTAAATCGGTGGACTTGCTGGGCTTTCTACGGGCCTGAATCATGGCCCATGGTTGGGTTTCTAGTCGTATTCAGGCCGTGTTGGCCCAGTAGGTGGCATTTTTTTCTTTCTTTGTTGCTTTATTTTTTAGTTTTGTTTCTACTTTCAACAAAATACTTACTGTTGCTATTTTTATTTATTTTAAATACTTACTGTTGCTATTTTTTTATTTTATTTTTATTCTACTTATTTATTTTATTTTATTTTTTGCTTATTTATTTATTTTATGAAAATTCTTTTTGCTTTTAGAACAGAAAATACTTTGATAATTTTAGTTGCATAAATTTTATATAATTCTAGTTTCACTAATACAAAACGGACTATCTGTTTCGAGGTATCAGGGTTTCAGACGAAAACTCATCTGTTACAAAGGGATTTCAAAATTTTAACTTATTTGAACTACAGACTACTTCTGTGTTCAAAATGCACAATAACAAAGTGATATTCTAGATTAAAGGCATCATCACAATAGTTGTGGAGAAAAAGTCTTCACTTTTTCTTCGCTTGTGTCCTTTGCTTATTGCGCCGTAACCTTGGATAATCTTCATCGTTTATCAGGGTGCTTGGGTCAGCCTTGACTTTGAATAGGGGAATTTCCCGAAACTTTTCATAATCTTCGAAAATGTCTGTCTTGTCCTCCACTCCCATGATGTCTCTTTTTCCTGAAAGAACTATGTGGCGCTTTGGTTCACCGTTTGATGTGTTCGCTTCCATATCTTTTCTTTTTCTGGTTCTTGTAGACATGTCCTTCACATAGAAAACACGCGCCACATCATCGGCTAGGACGAAGGGTTCATCTGTGTACCCAAGATTGTTCAGATCCACTATTGTCATTCTGTAATCTGGGTCTACCTATACCCCGCCTCCTGACAGATTGACCCATTTGCACTTAAACAAAGGGACCTTAAAATCATGTCCGTAGTCAAGTTCCCATATGTCCACTATGTAACCATAATATGTGTCCTTTCCCTTCTTGGTTGCTGCATCAAAGCGGACACCGCTGTTTTGGTTGGTGCTCTTTTTATCTTGGGTGATCGTGTAAAATGTATTCCCATTTATCTCGTATCTCGTATCCTTTGTAAGTCAATACAGTCGAAGATGGTCCCCTAGACAACGAGTACAGCTCATCACAAACAGTGTTGACACCTCTAAGACGTGTTTCCAACCAACTGCCGAAAGTCTTGATGTGTTCACATGTAATCCAGTCGTCACACCACTCCGGGTGTTTGGAGCACAGACTGTTCTTGTGTTCATCGACATACGAGGTCACCAGGGTAGTGTTCTGTAGAACTATGTAGTGTGCTTCAGACCAAGAATGCCCGTTCCTGCATATTATTGACTCCCCTCAAAGCGTGCCTTTCCCAGTTAGTCTCCCCTCATACCGTGATTTAGGGAGACCAATCTTCTTAAGGCCAGGAATGAAATCAACACAAAACTCAATGACATCCTCTGTTTGATGGTCCATGGAGATGCTTCCTTCTGGCCTAGCGCGGTTACTGACATATTTCTTTAGGACTCCCATGAAACTCTCAAAGCGGAACATATTGTGTAGAAATATGGGGCCCGGAATGACAATCTCGTCGACTAGATGAACTAGGACGTGCGTCATGATATTGAAGAAGGACGGTGGGAACACCAGCTCGAAACTGACAAGACATTGCGCCACATCACTCCTTAGCCTTGGTATGATTTCTGGATCGATCACCTTCTGAGAGATTGCATTGAGGAATGCACATAGCTTCACAATGGCTAATCGGACGTTTTCCGGTAGAAGCCCCCTCAGTGCAACCGGAAGAAGTTGCGTCCTAATCATGTGGCAGTCATGAGGCTTTATGTTCTGGAATTTTTTCTCTCCCATATTTATTATCCCCTTTATATTCGACGAGAAGCCAGACGGGACCTTCATACTAAGCAGGCATGCAAAGAAGATTTCCTTCTCTTCTTTGGTAAGAGCGTAGCTGGCAGGACCTTCATACTGCTTTGGAGGCATTCCGTCTTTTTCGTGCAAACGTTGCAGGTCCTCTCGTGCCTCTGGTGTATCTTTTGTCTTCCCATACGCGCCTAAGAAGCCTAGCAGGTTCAGGCAAAGGTTCTTCGTCACATGCATCACGTCGATTGAAGAGCGGACCTCTAGGTCTTTCTAGTAGGGTAGGTCCCAAAATATATATTTCTTCTTCCACATGGGTGCGCGTCCCTCAGCGTCATTCGAAACAGATAGTCCATCGGGACCCTTTCCAAAGATTACCTGTAAATCATTGACCATAGCAAGTACGTGATCACCGGTACGCATGGCGGGCTTCTTCCGGTGATCTGGCTCGCCTTTGAAATGCTTGCCTTTCTTTCGACATTGATGATTGGTCGGAAGAAATCAACGATGCCCCAGGTACACATTCTTCCTGCATCTGTCCAGGTATATACTTTGGGTGTCATCTAAACAGTGCGTGCATGCGTGGTATCCCTTGTTTGTTTGTCCTGAAAGGTTACTGAGAGCAGGCCAATCATTGATGGTTACAAACAGCAACGCATGTAGGTCAAATTCCTCCTGGTTGGCCTCATCCCACGCACGTACACCTTGTCTATTCCATAGCTGTAAAATTTCGCCAACTAATGGCCTTAGGTACACATCTATGTCGTTGCCGGGTTGCTTAGGGCCTTGGATGAGTATTGGCATCATAATGAACTTCCGCTTCATGCACAACCAAGGAGGAAGGTTATAGATACATAGAGTCACGGGCCAGGTGATGTGATTGTTGCTTTGCTCCACAAAAGGATTAATGCCATCCGTGCATAAACCAAACCATACGTTCCTTGCGTCACCTGCAAACTCCTCCCAGTACGTTCTCTTGATTTTTCTCCACTGCGACCCATCAGCGGGTGCTCTCAACTTCCCGTCTTTCCTACGGTCCTCTACGTGCCATCGCATCAACTTGGCATGCTCTTTGTTTCTGAACAGACGTTTCAACCGTGGTATTATAGGAGCATAACATCACCTTGGCAGGAACCCTCTTCCAAGGGCGCTCACCGTCAACATCACCAGGGTCATCTCGTCTGATCTTATACCGCAAGGCACCGCATAACGGGCATGCGTTCAAATCCTCATATGCACCGCGGTATGATACGTCTCCAACGTATCTATAATTTTTGATCGTTCCATGCAATTATATTATCCTTCTAGGATGTTTTATGGGCTTTATTATATACTTTTATATTATTTTTGGGACTAACCTATTAACCCAGAGCCCAGTGCCAGTTTCTATTTTTCTCCTGTTTTAGGGTTTCGCAGAAAAGGAATATCAAACGGAGCCCAATTGACCTGAAAATCAACGGAGATCATTTTTTGACTAGAAGAAGCCCACGGAGTGCTGGAGGGGGACGAGAGGACCCACGGGCTGCCCACAAGGGTGGGGGGCACCCCCCCTACTGGGCGCGCCCCCTGCCTCGTGGACAGCCCGTAGCCCCCCTTTGCTTGGCCCCGACTCCAACACATCCTATATATACAGAAACCTCCGGAAAATAACCTAGATCAGGAGTTCCGCCGCCGAAAGCCTCTGTAGCCATCGAAAACCAATCTAGACCCCGTTCCGGCATCCTGCCGGAGGGGGGAACCCTCACCGGTGGCCATCTTCATCATCCCGGCGCTCTCCATGACGAGGAGGGAGTAGTCCGCCATCGGGGCTGAGGGTATGTATCAGTAGCTATGTGTTTGATCTCTCTCTCTCTCTCTCTCTCTCTCTCTCTCTCGTGTTCTTGAGATGGCACGATCTTGATGTATCGCGAGCATTGCTATTTTAGTTGGATCTGATGGCTTCTCGCCCCTCATTGGTTACCCCAAGTGGAAGGTTTGAGATGTAGTGTAGCGGTAGTTTTCCCTTGGCAAAGATACCAAGGATCGAATCCCCTGAGACTCCGAGGTTCAACAAGAAGGTGTCAACTGCTAGTGGCGCAACTAGCGATTGACCGGACCTGCACACAAATACAAATAACTTTGCCCCCAACGAGTACAGAGAGGTTGTCAATCCCTCCGGCCTTGTCGTTTACAAAGGATCAAACGCAAGAGATAATAGTGATAGGTATTGCTGCAACTAGTAAGCAAAAACAGAAAGTAAATAACGGATGTGATCAGTGATGGTAATATGGACCGGGGTCCCATGATGTTCACTAGTGATGTCTCTCTCCCAAAAGACGATAAAACAGCTAAGCGAGGTAAACGAATTACAGCTGGGCAATTGACAGGATTATGTGCGCAAACCAATGCTAACTATGCTGCAAAGAAAGGTAGAGGCTCAAAAGCATGGGCGGTACGCCAAGGCAAGTAGACCGAAATCCATCTGCATCTACTACTAATCATCCACCTTGAGATATCTATCCAGAACATCTCGCTGGTATTAAGTTGCGAGTCCCACCCATAGTGTAAACTCAAAGCAACAGACAACTGCATTAAAAGAACTTTGCGTAAAGTAAACAATCCTTGCACCCGCAAGTACAAGCACCGTTGTTTTCCCCCTTGTGGCAACAGCACATCCCCTAGACTCATGTTTCTGTCACTCAAGCTAGTCATCGAGGGGCATGAACCCACAATCAAGCATAACGTTCCCTCTTGGAGTTAATACCTACTACTTGGCCAAAGCAATAAACGACAACGGAGAACATGCAATAATTACTCAAGAACATAAATATAAAAGAGTTGAATCAAATATATTACTCACACACAATCTGAACATAATCTCATAATCCATCGGATCCCAGCAAACTCAGCATAGCAACAGCATAAGGATTACATATGTGCCTCGATCATGTAGGGCAGCTCACGAGGTCTAATCGGTGAAGAACAAAGAGGGGAGGAGAACATCACATAGCTACTGGTCATGGACCCATGGTCCAAGGGAGACTACTCACAACTCATCCGGGAGGCGTCCATGGTGGTGGAGAGGCTCCCGTTGGTGATCCTCCCCTCCGGCAGGGTGCCGGGAAGAGTTCTCCTGGTGCTCCCGATCTTGGAAGCGCGGCGGCGGCGGAACAGAGATGAGATCGCGAAAAAGGGTTCCGTCCTCGAGGGTTTCGGGACGCGGTGTAAATATATGCCAAAGGGGGGCGTCAGAGGAGGCCAGGGGGCCCAGGCGCCCTGGCGGCGCGGCCAGGAGGGGGGCACGCCCTCTGGCCGCCTGGAGCCCTGGTGGCCCCCTCCGGCCCTACGTTGGCCGCATGGAAGCTTCCGGAACGCTGATTTTTTATATATTTTTTCCGGAATTTTCCTGGCAGTTTACGTAATGGGAAAACCTGAAATACAAAAACAGCAGAAAACAGAAACTGGCACTGGGGTGCACTGAGTTAATAGGTTAGTCCAAATATGATCAAAAGTGTATGGAAGTGCATAAATAACATAGCAATATCACACAAAAGAGGCATGGAGCAAGCAGAAATTATAGATACGTTTTGGACGTATCAACATCCCCAAGCTTAATTCCTGCTCGTCCTCGAGTAGGTAAATGATAACAAGCATAATTTCTGTGGTGACATGCTATTAACAATATAAGAACTTTTCATAGTCACATGACAAGTGCTTACTGAGACAATGAGTCTGTAGTAATTAAGTTGCCTCATGAGAACATCACAAAGAACTGAAAGTTTTACAATATGATACTGAAACACTCAATAGATTTGTAGTGAGCATGGTGTGCAAACATGACAAAGTGATATCTCCCTTGCCCCCTTTAGTGAAGCAAAACATAAATGCAGGGGCACCTCCAAAGTTTAAGTGATGACTAGATACAATGATTTCAGAATAAACGATATCATAGTCATGCAGAAGACAATGGTACTTTGGGACAATGCACATTACACTCAGAATGACAATCATGCTCTCAATAGTTGGTGCTTTAAAGAAGGTGGAGACTCTCGAACCGTGGCTTTTGTTGGCAAAGTTGAAAACCCGTGGTCGGAAACAAAAACTAAACATGTACCAGAGCTCTTGGTTTTAAAAAACAGAGGTAAAATTTATTTTTTTAGAATATGCATATTTCGTCAACGAATGCTAGTAGATAACTCAATTACTTCTTGAGCTGGACAAGTTTCGAGGAACGGCTCCCGCACGAGGACGATGACATCCTCTTAATCTCCTTTGTTTATCACTGCCAAAGTTTTCTGATTTCTCATGAACAAAGCGTGAAGGAGGGTTTGTTTGTTGTATTGTTTTTTTAATGAGCCGGGCGCACTCTATGCCAGTTCCTTCTCGTATTAGGGGTTTGCACATTAGACATGCAATCCCGGGGTGAAGCTTGTCCAACTTAAAAAGATCATGAATTAACTACTACTTCCTCATGAGCTAAAACAGAGGCACAAAAGAGAAATGCTTTTTTTGAATAATTTCGAGATGGTACATGAAAGTCTTCGTTAGGAATGGCAGGTAAATACCATGTATAGGAAGGTATGGTGGACTCATATGGCATAACTGGTTTAAAGGATTTTGGATGCACAAGCAGTCAGTCCGCTTAGTAAAGGCGAAGGCTAGAAAAAGACTGGGAGCGACCAACTAAAAGAGCAATGACGGTCATAATCATGCAGAGCGACAAAGCAACATTGAATCGGGCATGGAAGTTATATTGCTACTCAGAAATTAAAGATCATCAAGGCTTGATAGAATTTCTTTACAGTCTTAAATATGCGTGATCATATGCCAAGTCAATCAAAATAAATTCTTGGAGGAAGATACCACTAAACCATACCACATCATAGGCAAACAAATCATGTTGGTACTTCAATAACACATTAACAACCCCCCAGCTATTTGAGACTAACCATAAGAAAACATGAATTACTAAGCACCATTATGCACATAGCATTTTTATCATAGACATATCAACCAGTGCAACAGAAGCCAACTCTCTTAACAAGATAAGTATGATAACCCAAGAGAGTTCCAGCAACCAACTAAACAAAAGCTCTTCAAAAAGTAAAGCATGAAAACTAAGAGCTGAACATGATAGTAGCTATTGAAAGACAAAGAACATACACAGCAAAGATAAACATGAAAATCCCATGTTATGTTCTAGGTTGAAGTGGAGCGTGTTTCTCTCCCACACAAAGAAAGCTGAGTTCCAACTCGTTATGAACAGCAAGCAAAGCTAAAGATAACTAAAAAGGAAACTAAAAGCAAGACGCTCCAAGCATAGCACATAACACATGAAGTGATAAAAATATAGTGGAACGAAAGACGAACTGATAATTGTTGATGGAGAAGGGGATGCACGGGGGCATACCCAAGCTTAGACGCTTGAGTCTTCTTGAATATTTCTTGGGGGTGCACGGGGGCATCCCCAAGCTTGAGCGTTTGACACTCCTGAATCTTTTTATCATCTTCCCTCGGACACTTGAAAACTCCCTTCATACATAACTCATCATAATCTGATTAGCGAGGTTAGTACCCATGATAAAATAATTTTTCCTTGCTGGAAATAAGGATAATCTTGAAGGTCTACTATTTCTCAAGATTGCCAAAAGGTTTTTGCAAAGAAAAAGCAAGCTCAAGGTTTGCAAAACGAAGGAAAGGCAAAACAGGACAGAATCTGTGAAAAACAGACCAGCAGGTAGTAAATAATTTTTTCGGGGCCCTTCTGCAACTCAAATCAAAAAACCCAGAATAGACGCCCGAAAGCCAATTGTATAGAGCACGCTGTAGAAAAAATTCAGACCAAAAAGATGATCTGGTGATTTTATACGAATTGTTCTGTCCAAGGACAGAATCTGTTTCCTGGACAGCACGTCACAACTTTTGAACTTTCTTGCAATCAGAGGCTACACTTGGCACAAAGTTTAAAGGTAAATATACAATGATGATGCTACTGTAGTAACAACATCAAGACACAACAAAAGCAAAATAAAATTTTATTCATTGTGGGCTGCCTCCCAAAAGCGCTTTCTTTTATGCCTTTAAGCTAGGCATAATGCAAAGAGATCAAGTTTTATCAAGAGTTAAAGAATAGCTAGCCCGTATAACGGACTCAAAAGGTAACTTAATCTTCTTTCTAGGGAAGTGTTCCATCCCTTTCTTGAGAGGAAATTGGAATTTTATATTCCCCTCTTTCATGTCAATGATGGCACCAACGGTGCGAAGAAAAGGACGTCCCAAAATAATTGGACAAGAAGGTTCACATTCAATATCCATAATAGTAAAATCAACGGGAACATAATTGTCATTGACAATGATAAGAACATCGTTGATCCTCCCCAAGGGTTTCTTTATGGAAGAATCAACAAGACGAACACCGAAAGAACAAGAATCAAAAGGTTTCAATTTAAGCATATCATATATTCTTTTGGGCATAACGGAGGTACTAGCTCCAACATCACATAAAGCATAGTAAGAGAAGTTATTCAACTTAATTTTAATCATAGGATCCCAACCATCTTCTAGCTTTCTAGGTATGGAGGCTTCTACCCTAAGTTTCTCCTCCCTAGCTTTGATGAGAGCATTAGTGATATGCTCTGTGATGGCAAGATTAAGCGTGCTAGTGCGGGGATCTCTAGACATCTTGTGAAGGAAATCAATAACTTTGGTAAGGGTGCAATTATCAATATCAAGGTCACTACTATCAAGTAAAGTGGTAGTGGTGTCCTTTAGGCTCACTTGTTTGGTAGTTTCTATAGTCATAGCATCACCATTAATAGGTCCAATGGGACCAGGAGTGCATTGGGTGCTAAGAGTTTGGATATCCTCAACAACTTGGATAGTAGCAACAGTGTGGTGGGTAGGAAGGTTCTTAATTCTATCTTCTTCCTCCTTTAGGGGTGCAACCACTTCGGGTTTAGCTGCCATTTGGTTTATCAAAGTGGCTTGTGTGTGGGACATATTGGAAACTTGGGTCTCAGTGGTAGTGAGCCTAGTCTGGAGGTTAGAAATCTCAATATTTAGGCTCTCTAGTTGTCTACCAATGTCTTGCAAGATAGAAGTATGCTCATTTAATTCCCTCGAGAAGGTTTTGTTTTGTTCATATTGGGTGTGCATGTAGTTCTTAGTGGCCTTCTCTATTTCTAGAAGTTTCTCATAACCAGGCATGTCTCTATCTCTTCGGGTGAAGTTCTTGGTGCTAGGATAAGCATGGTTGTTCCCATAGGAATCAGAGGGGAACGGTCTAGGATTGCTACCAAAATTACTCCTATAAGCATTATTATTAAAATTGTTTCTAGAGATAAGGTTCACACCTACTTGTTCTTGAGCAATCAAAGAATTTAAAGGAACATCCCGAGGATCAATAGAAGATTGCTTGGAATGTAGAGACATGATCAAGTCAACTTTTTCATTTAGGGAGGAAATCTCCTCGACAGAGTTTACCTTCCTACTTGTTGGAGCGCGTTCGGTGTGCCATTGGGAATAATTGGTCATCATCTCATCGAGAAGCTTCGTGGCAGCACCAAGTGTAGTTGACATAAAGGTTCCTCCCGCGGCCGAATCTAACAAGTTCCGCGAGGTAAAGTTCAAGCCTGCATAAAAAGTTTGGATAACCATCCAAGTAGTCAAACCATTAGTAGGGCAGTTCTTGACAAGAGATTTCATGCGTTCCCAAGCTTGGACAACGTGTTCATTATCCAATTGTTTGAAATTCATTATGTTACTCCTTAGTTGGATAATTTTAGCAGGTGGATAGTACTTTCCAATAAAAGCATCCTTGCACTTGTCCCAAGAATCTATGCTATTTCTAGGCAAGGATTGAAACCAAATTTTAGCTCCTCCTCTCAAGGAGAAAGGAAAAAGCTTAAGCTTAACAATATTACCATCTATTTCTTGGTACTTTTGCATATCACAGAGTTCAACAAAAAATTTTAAGTGTAAAGCAGCATCATCTCCAGCACCGGAGAATTGATCTTTCATAACTAAGTTCAGTAAAGCAGGTTTAATTTCATAAGAAGGTGCTGAAGTGGCAGGTGTAGTAATGGGCGTGCAGATAAAGTCATCGTTGTTATGACTAGTGAAGTCACACAACTTGGTTTTCTCGGTGGAACCCATAGCAGCAGCAAGCAAGATAACTATTTTTGTGATTTTTGATAAAAGACAGTAAAGCAAAAACTGAAAGGTAAACTAACAAGACTTAAAAAAGCAAAGGTAAAAGATAGCATGCAACTCCCCTATCTTGAAGAGTGGAGTCCCCGGCAACGGCGCCAGAAAACTTTGCTTGATGGCTTCTCGCCCCTCGTTGGTTACCCCAAGTGGAAGTTTTGAGATGCAGTGTAGCGGTAGTTCTCCCTTGGCAAAGATACCAAGGATCGAATCCCCTGAGACTCCGAGGTTCAACAAGAAGGTGTCAACTGCTAGCGGCGCAACTAGCGATTGACCGGACCTGCACACAAATACAAATAACTTTGCTCCCAACGAGTATAGAGAGGTTGTCAATCCCTCCGGCCTTGTCGTTTACAAAGGATCAAACGCAAGAGATAATAGTGATAGGTATTACTGCAACTAGTAAGTAAGAACAGAAAGTAAATAACGGATGTGATCAGTGATGGTAATATGGACCGGGGTCCCATGATGTTCACTAGTGATGTCTCTCTCCCAAAAGATGATAAAACAGCTAAGCGAGGTAAACGAATTACAGCTGGGCAATTGACAGGATTATGTGCGCAAACCAATGCTAACTATGCTGCAAAGAAAGGTAGAGGCTCAAAAGCATGGGCGGTACGCCAAGGCAAGTAGACCGAAATCCATCTGCATCTACTACTAATCATCCACCTTGAGATATCTATCCAGAACATCTCGCTGGTATTAAGTTGCGAGTCCCACCCATAGTGTAAACTCAAAGCAACAGACAACTGCATTAAAAGAACTTTGCGTAAAGTAAACAATCCTTGCACCCGCAAGTACAAGCACCGTTGTTTTTCCCTCTTGTGGCAACAGCACATCCCCTAGACTCATGTTTCTGTCACTCAAGCTAGTCATCGAGGGGCATGAACCCACAATCAAGCATAACGTTCCCTCTTGGAGTTACTACCTACTACTTGGCCAAAGCAATAAACAGCAACGGAGAACATGCAAGAATTACTCAAGAACATAAATATAAAAGAGGTGAATCAAGTATATCACTCACACACAATCTGAACATAATCTCATAATCCATCGGATCCCAGCAAACTCAGCATAGCAACAGCATACGGATTACATATGTGCCTCGATCATGTAGGGCAGCTCACGAGGTCTAATCGGTGAAGAACAAAGAGGGGAGGAGAACATCACATAGCTACTGGTCGTGGAACCACGGTCCAAGGGAGACTACTCACAACTCATCCGGGAGGCGTCCATGGTGGTGGAGAGGCTCCCGATGGTGATCCTCCCCTCCGGCAGGGTGCCGGGAAGAGTTCTCCTGGTGCTCCCGATCTTGGAAGCGCGGCGGCGGCGGAACAGAGATGAGATCGCGAAAAATGGTTCCGTCCTCGAGGGTTTTGGGACGCGGTGTAAATATATGCCAAAGGGGGCGTCAAAGGAGGCCAGGGGGGCCCAGGCGCCCTGGCGGCGCGGCCAGGAGGGGGGGGCGTGCCCTCTGGCCGCCTCGAGCCCTAGTGGCCCCCCTCCGGCCCTACTTTGGCCGCATGGAAGCTTTCGGAACGCTGATTTTTTATATATTTTTCCCAGAATTTTTCTGGCAGTTTACGTAATGGGAAAACATGAAATACAAAAACAGCAGAAAACAGAAACTGGCACTGGGGTGCACTGAGTTAATAGTTTAGGCCAAATATGATCAAAACTGTATGGAAGTGCATAAATAACATAGCAATATCAAACAAAAGAGGCATGGAGCAAGCAGAAATTATAGATACGTTCTGGACGTATCAGGATCTTATGATGCTTCTCCCCCTCTACTCTCTTGTAATGGATTGAGTTTTCCCTTTGAAGTTATCTTATCGGATTGAGTCTTTAAGGATTTGAGAATACTTGATGTATGTCTTGCACGTGCTTATCTGTGGTGACAATGGGATATCATGTGATCCACTTGATGTATGTTTTGGTGATCAACTTGCGGGTTCCGTGACCTTGGGAATCTATGCATAGGGGTTGGCACACGTTTTCGACTTGACTATTCGATAGAAACTTTGGGGCACTCTTTGAAGTTCTATGTGTTGGTTGAATAGATGTTTCTGAGATTGTGTGTTGATCCTGAGTTATTTACTTCTGTTGAATCTGATCCTTTCCATGGCTATGAGTCTGAAACTGTTGTGGCACATCTTACTAAGTTGAATGATATAGCCACCCTGTTTACCAACGATGAAAAGATTTGTTACTATTATATCCTTA
Source organism: Secale cereale (assembly GCA_902687465.1). Classification (NCBI taxonomy): domain Eukaryota; kingdom Viridiplantae; phylum Streptophyta; class Magnoliopsida; order Poales; family Poaceae; genus Secale; species Secale cereale. Next base: position 870,596,159 of record LR738713.1, read on the forward strand.
AGTTGTTTCCTTTCTCGTTAAAGGGTGATGCTAAGACTTGGTTTAATTCTCTTGATCTTGGTTGTGTGCGTAGTCTCCAGGATATGATGTATTACTTCTCTGCTAAATATTTTCCCGCTCATAAGAAACAAGCTGCCTTACGGGAAATATATAACTTTGTGCAAATTGAAGAAGAGAGTCTACCACAAGCTTGGGGGAGGCTTCTCCAATTAATTATTGCTTTGCCTGATCATCCTCTTGAGATGCATGATATACTTAATGTCTTTTATAATGGACTAACCGATGCTTCCAGAGACCACCTGGATATTTGTGCTGGTTGTGTTTTCAGGGAAAGAACAGTTGAACAAGCTGAATTACTGTTGAATAATATGCTGACCAATGAAAATAATTGGAAACTTCCTGAACCAGCCCCTAAGCCAACTCCAAAGAAAAGAGGTGTTCTATTCCTCAGTCCTGAAGATATGCAAGAGGCAAAGAAATCTATGAAAGAAAAAGGTATTAAAGATGAAGATGTTAAGAATTTACCACCTATTGAAGAAATACATAGTCTTGATAACCCAACACAGGTAGTAAAGGTAAATTCTCTTTATAGATTTGATGAAGGTGATATTCCTCGTTATAAGTCTGCTAGCCAATGCCTAGATGAGTTTGACAATTTTATTGTGAAACAAGAAAACTTCAATGCTTATGTTGGTAGACAATTGCAACACAATGCTTATATGATTGAACGCTTGAGTGATTATCTGTCTAGAGCTAAAGGTGAACTGAAACTCATTAGTAGACAGGCTTCCATGGTCACCACTCAAGTAGAACAAGTACTTAAGGCTCATAATGATTTTCTCAATGAATTAAATAGTAAGAATAATGACTATGCTGTTAGAGTTGCTACTAGAGGTGGTAAGATGACTCAGGAACCCTTGTATCCTGAAGGCCATCGTAAGAGAATTGAGCAAGATTCTTAGAGAGCTAATTTAGATGCACCTAGTTCTTCTAAGAAGAAGAAAAAGAAAAATTATAGGACTTTGCATGCTTCTAGTGAACCTGTAGCTGACACGCCTGAGAATCCAAATGATATATCTGTTTCTGATGCTGAGACACAATCTGGTAATGAACATGAACCTAGTGATAATATTAATGGTGATTTTCATGATGATGCTCAACCTAGCAATGATAATGATGTAGAGATTTAACCTGTTGTTGATCTTGATAACCCACAATCAAAGAATCAACGTTAAGATAAGAGAGACTTTGTTGCTAGGAAGCATGGTAGGGAAAGAGAACCATGGGTTCAGAAACCCATTCCTTTTCCTCCGAAACCATCCAAGAAGAAGGATGATGAGGATTTTGAGTGCTTTGCTAAAATGATTATACCTATCTTTTTGCGTATGCGTTTGACAGATGTGCATAAAACAAATCCTTATTCTAAATATATGAAATATGTTATTACCAACAAAAGGAAGATACCTGAAGTAGAAATTTGCACCATGCTTGCCAATTACACTTTTAAGGGTGGAATACCTAAGAAATTAGGAGATCCAGGAGTACCTACTATACCTTGCTCCATTAAGAAAAACTATGTTAAAATTGCTTTATGTGATCTTGGAGCCGGTGTTAGTGTTATGCCTCTCTCTTTATATCGTAGACTTGACTTGAGTAAGTTGACACCTACCAAAATATCTTTGCAAATGGCTGATAAATCAACTGCTATACATGTCGGTATTTGTGAGGATGTGCCTGTTGTAGTTGCAAATGTTACTATTCTAACGGACTTTGTTATACTTGATATTCCCGAGGACGATAGTATGTCTATGTCAGGGAAACTGGTCGCCCACGAACACCTATGGGACCGGAGCCCCTTTTCGGTACGGCAAGGGGGCGGAGGATGCACAAAGAGCAGATCGAGGAAAACACGCGAGCAGTTTACCCAGTTTCGGGCCGCACGGATGCGTAAAACCCTACTCCTGCCTTGGTTTGTATTGCGTTCTTGGCTCGGGAGCGAGAAGAGCTACAGTGCTGTTCGCTAACAAGACCGAGCGTGAGAGTGATCGATGATCGGAACCCCCTCTACGTTGCGCATGGGCCACCTTTTATATGTCAAAGGGGTCACTGACAGGTGGCAACACAGTCGAGGGTAAAAATGTAAAATGGGTGGTAGTTGGAACAGTGTTTGCATAGTGCTCTATACCTAACTCTGACGGCAGGGGACAAGGGCATTGAATGCCCGTCGCCGTCGCCCTAAACAGTGTAAAAAAGCGTCCGTCAGGGCGCCACCGTCCGCCACGACGGTGGCCTTGTCATCGCATCTTGCCACCGTGTCCCCCAGGCTGCACAGCCTTCCGCCACGCGTCCCAGGAAGGGTCCCAGGGCGACGCGTGGGCGGATGAGCTGGAGCGCGGGCACTTAGTGGAAGTTTGCCACGGCAAATACCTTGCTGCGGTCGCTACCTTGTCGCGCCTGGGAGCTTGTCGCTCTCCGGGCCTTGCCGGGACGCGTGGCGCGTCGCGGCAAGTCTCTTGAAATGCCATGTTTGGCCTTCCCGGCAAGCTCTTCTTGCCAGGGTCTCGTACCAAAGAAGTGGTCTCGAGCCTTGAGTGGCCTTCCCGGCAAGCTCCTCTTGCCGGGGCCTTGCTTCTTTAACTTGAATACTTTGTCCTTGAATGGCTCCAAAGGAAACACAGTGGGCCTTGGCGGTCGCATGGCAAGCCCTGCCACGGGACGCTGCGACTGCCCGTGCACAAGTTCGGGATACTAAGGTACCCCTACTTTAGTACAACGACAGGAGCCCCCGGCCCTGGGCCATACACGGTGCCGAGCGCTGTTGGGCCAGGCCCAAAACAGTGCATGGGCACGCACGGCCCGCGGCACGCCGTATCCCACTCCGTATCCACCGCGCCCCTCCCTAACGGCACGCGTCAATCGCGGCTTCGTGGGAGAGATCGTGGCCTGTTTTTTAAATGGGGAAATGCGGAACGTCCCCCTCTCCCCTCTTAAAAGCAGGGGGAACAGGGGCAGTTCCTTCCATTCGCCCGTTGCTTCTTCATCCTCCAGAAACCCCCGCCGCTCCCCTCCTCCCCGAAGGTCGAAAGAGAGCAGCGTTCCGCCCCCCTCCGCCACCGCCAGCATCACCAGCGCCGTCGACTTCTCCCACCGTCCCCGCCATGGCCCCGAAGGGCGAGAAGGCGAAGGCCGCAAAGTCCGCCAAGGCGCTGCGGCTAGTAGCAATGCGGAAGAAGATGGCGGTCTTCCCGCCAAGGCTTGATGCGGAGGAGCTGAAAGACACCTTCTACCTCTTCTGGTCGAGGGAGACAAAGGCGCATCCGCGCACCAAGGTACTCCCCGCCGTGGCCTGCGAGATGTTCCCGGGTGGCTATGCCTTTTTTGCTCTGTTCTTCTACTGCGGGCTCTGCCCGCCTTTCTCGGAGTTCTTCTGCGACATCATGAATACCTACGGGTTTCATCTCCTTGACTTCACCCCAAACGCCGTCTTGACCATGGCTATTTTCGCACATCTGTGCGAAAATTTCGTCGGAGTTTACCCCAATGTAGCTCTTTTCCGCCATTACTTTATACCTCGAGTCGAGTCAGGGTCACCTCTGTCTGGCGGAATCTCTTGGATTTTTAGGCTCCATAAGAAAGAGGCTTACTTGACGGGGGAGCTCCGCGGCAAGTGGGATGAGTGGAGGGCCAACTGGTGTTGGATTATAGAGGATGACCCGCAGTCATTCACTTCCCGACGCCAAGTCGCAGTAGTACGCGACAACGACTAGAGTGACCTGGCCCCTGAGGATGACAAGCTGAAGATAGCCACCACTCGGATCCTTCGCCTCCGGCAAGCCAGTCTCACTGTAGGTGCCGTCGGGGCAGACTTTCTCGGCCGCCACATAGCTCCCTTGCAGGTGAGGAAGAGGGCTGCCTGGGAGTTCGAGAACGCGGCAGACATCATGAGGCTGCGCCCGGGCCTTAATTACAACTTCACTGTCCTGGAGCTCAACACAATGCTCCAAGCGCTATTTAAGTACGACTCCGCCCATCCTGAGTGGTTCGCGTTGCCACCGGGCGTCTCGTCGAGGAGGAAGAGCTTCGCAAAGCGGGAAAGCTTGTCGGGTGACTCGCCGAGACAAGCGAGCCCACCGAGCAAGACGCCGAGTCAGGCGGGCCCGCCGAGCAGGGCGTCTGGTCAAGCGATCCTGCCGAAGACTCAGGCGGCTCGCTGAACCTCGGCTCATCATCTTCCTCGTCGGGCAGCTCGCCACCTCCAGCAAGTCCTCCGGCTCAAACAAGGAGGCGCCTCCGCAAGGCCGCAGACGTGGCGGGACGGCAAGCGGGCCAGCAGCCGCAGCGCCGCCCGACACACGCCACGGCGACGAGCAAGGCCGCCAAGGGAGTGCCTCGTGCTTCAATGATAATTGGAGGGGGGTCTTCCCGGACCGGCTCCACTGCTCCTTCCGCCCCTCGTGCCTCGGCGACAACCGGAGCGGGGTCTTCTTAGACCGCCGCCCCTGCTCCCGCCAAGCGACCAAGGGAGCCCACTCCCCCAGCTCCTCGCGCCGGGACGCGCGAGCCGGACTTTGATTTCTCGGCGCTCAGCTCCGACGACGAGGAGGAAGAAGAGTAAGTCTTCGCAATCCTTGTTTCTCTTTGGTTTTCTGTTGATTCTTGTCTTGTATCTCTTTTGCCTGATTCTGATTCTGTCTTCCTTCCAGAACCCTGGCCCAGAGGGCGGCGAAGAGGGCCAAGGTTCCGGTGATCGTCATCGAGGACGAGCCCGGCGCAGCAGTATGGGGTGCGCCTGCGACAGGCTTGTCGGACCCGACAGCTGTTCTCCAGAGCAGCCCCCAGCGCAGCTGATGTCTACTACACGCTTCTATTCCTGTAGACATTGTTGGGCCTCCAAGAGCAGAGGTTTGTAGGACAACAGCAAATTTCCCTTAAGTGAGTAACCCAAGGTTTATCGAACTCAGGGAAGTAGAGGTTGAACGTACCCCTTTCGAGCAACCCTGCATTCAAGATACAAGAAGTCTCTTGTGTCCCCAACACACCTAATACACTTGTCAGATGTATAGGTGCACTAGTTCGGCGAAGAGATGGTAAAATATGGATGATAGGAGTGGCAAAGCAAAGTAATATAAATATGTAATAAAAAGTGCAGCAAGTAAACAAGTGGTAAACGTGAGCACAAATGGTATTGCAATGGTGGAAACAAGGCCTAGGCTTCATACTTTCACTAGTGGCAACTCCCAACAACATTAACATAATCGAATCACATGATATTTCCCATAAAACATGCAATGAAGACGCTCCCGGAGGTCATTCCTTTGTGGTCAAGAGAGGACGAGAATTATGTAGGGCTACAAAAGCACACCTCAAAGTTCGTAGTTCTCAATCTATGGATTTCCCAATGTCACCGCGGCCATCCAAAGAGAGTACCACAATCACCACAACATATCTAAAGGATAGTCAAAGACAAGCACCAAGAGACTCTCAATCTTCAATCAACACACAAAAGATGAAATCACTCATGAAAATATTCTTCTAATCCATGTCCTAGACCGCTGTCACCTTGGTCTCGGGGATTATACTAGATAAAGACAAGTGAGTACATCAATCCAATACATAGAGGAAGGGGAAGTATCATGGGATCACCGTAGATTAACATAGCCTATGATCACAACGAAGATCACATCATGGGAGAGAGAGATAACCACATAGCTACACGTACAAGCCCTCAGCCCCGGAGGAGACTACTCACACATGGACATGGTGAGGAGGAGCTTGATGGTGGTGTTGATGGAGAGGTGCAGCCCCGCGAGGAGGAGACGGCCGGCGGCCCTAGGGGGCGGCGGCTCCTTGGCCCCCCTTCTTCCTTGTGGATGGTGCTGCAATGGTGCTGGTCCTCCCCTCCAAGACGGCGGCTTGGGAGGAGGACAATTCGTGGCCCTTGGTGACCTAGATTCTCTCCCTTTATTTAGACTCTCGGATTCCCGTCATCAGATTTTGGGCCTCAGTAAAACGGGCTTTTCTCGGCCGTCCGGAATCCGATTTGGACGAATTTTATATCCAGAAGCATCCTCTCGAAATTCCCCACAACTTTCGCAACTAGACTTTTTCCGTTTGACGTCGTCTTCGGGCAGGAACGTGACCATCTTTAAAAAACGTTCTCAGACAGATTTCAGGAAAGTCAGAGTCCTACTCCAATACGACTCTTTTTGCGTTTTTATCAATTTCCAAGTAATTCCTACACAATAAAGTGTAAAACAAGAACATTGTGCACTTTTGCAACCATTAGTAGGTTAGTCCAATAAATGCCTAAAAAGGTAGAAAACTTGGATATAAACATGAGACAATGATGCAAAACAAGCATGTCACAAGCAAAAATTATAGATACGTTTGGGACGTATCAACACCCCCAAGCTTAATTCCTGCTCGTCCTCGAGTAGGTAAATGATAACAAGCATAATTTATGTGGTGACATGCTACCAAAGAGTCTTTCACAATCACATGATAAATGCTTATTGAGATAATGAATCTTTAGTAATTAAGTTACCTCATGAGAATATCACAAAGAACTGAAAGTTTACAATATGATACTGAAACACCCAATAGATTTGTAGTGAGCATGGTGTGCAAACATGACAAAGTGATACCTCGCTTGTTCCCTTTGGTGAAGCAAAACATAAATGCAGGAGCACCTCCGAAGTTTATGTGACGACTAGATACAATGATTTCAGGATAAGCGATATCACAATCATGCAGAAGACAATGGTACTTTGGGACAATGCACATTACACTCAGAATGACAATCATGCTCTCAATAGTTGGTGCTTTGAAGAAAGAAGGTGGAGACTCAACATAAAAGTAAAAGAATGGCCCTTCGCAGAGGGAAGCAGGGATTACTCATCTGCTAGAGCTTTTTATTTTGAAAACATAGAAACAATTTTGTCAACGGTAGTAATACTTCATATGTGTTATGCATAAGACATCCTATAAGTTGCAAGCCTCATGCATCGAATACCAATAGTGCTTGCACCTTGTCCTAATTAGCTCGGATTTCCATGGATTATCATTACATTACATATGTTTCAACCAAGTGTCACAAAGGGGTACCTCTATGTCACCTGTACAAAGGTCCAAGGAGATAGATCGCATTTGATTTCTCGTTTTTGATAGATCGCAACTTGAGGACATCCATACCGGGACAACATAGAAAATAGATAATGGACTCCTCTTTAATGCTTAAGCATTCAACAAGAGATAATATTCTCATAAGAGATTGAGGATTAATGTACAAGCTAAAACTTCCACCATGATACATGGCTTTGGTTGGCGGCCCAATGTTCTTCTCTAACAATATGCATACTCAAACCATTCAACTCATGGCAAATCACCCTTACTTCAGACAAGACGAACATGCATAGCAACTCACATGATATTCAACCAAAGTGTAACAGTTGATGGCGTCCCCAGAAACATGGATACCGCTCAACAAGCAACTTATAAGAAATAAGATACATAAGCGACATATTCTTTACCACAATAGTTTTTAAGCTACTTTCCCATGAGCTATGTATTGCAAAAACACGGAATTATTTTGAAGGTTTTAAAGGTAGCACATGTAAATTTACTTGGAGTGGCGGTGAAATACCACATATAGGTAGGTATGGTGGACTCATATGGCATAACTGGTTTCAAGGATTTTGGATGCACAAGCAGTCAGTCCGCTTAGTACAGGTGAAGGCTATTAAAAGACTGGGATCGACCAACTAAGAGAGCAATGACGGCCATAATCATGTAGAGCGACAAAGCAACATTGAATTGGGCATGGAAGTTATATCACTACTCAGAAATTAAAGATCATCAAGGCTTGATAGACTTTCTTTACAGTCTTAAATATGCATGAGCATATGCCAAGTCAATAAAAATAAATTCTTGGAGGAAGATATCACTAAACCATACCACATCATAGGCAAACAAATCATGTTGGTACTTCAATAACACATTAAGAACCCCCAGCTATTTGAGACTAACCATAAGAAAACATGAACTACTAAGCACCATTATGCACATAGCATTTTTATCATAGACATATCAACCAGTGCCACAGAAGCCAACTCTCTTAACAAGATAAGCATGATAACTCAAGAGAGTTCCAGAAGCAACAACCTAAACAAAAGCTCTTAAAAAGATAAGTATGAAAACTAAGAGCTAAGCATGACAACAGCTAAGAGAAGATAAAGAACACACACAGCAAAGATAAGCATAAAAATCCTATGTTGTGTTCTAGGTTGAAGTGGAGCGTATTTCTATCCCAAACAATGAAGGCTAGGATCTAACTTATTATGAACAGCAAGCAAAGCTAAAGAAAACTAAAAAGGAAACTAAGAGCAAGACGCTCCAAGCATAGCACATAACGCATGAAGTGATTAAAATATGGTGGAACGAAAGACGAACTGATAATTGTTGATGGAGAAGGGGATGCATGGGGGCATCCCGAAGTTTAGACGCTTGAGTCTTCTTGAATATTTCTTGGGGGTGCACGGGGGCATCCCCAAGCTTGAGCGTTTGACCCTCCTGAATCTTCTTTTATCATCTTCCCTCGCACACTTGAAAACTCCCTTCATACATAACTCGTCATAATCTGATTAGCGAGGTTAGTACCCACAATAAAATAATTTTTCCCTACTGGAAATAAGGATAATCTTGAAGAGCTATTGTTTCTCAAGATTGCCAAAAGGTTTTTGCAAAGAAAAAGCAAGCTTAAGGTCTGCAAAACGAAGAAAAGGCAAAACAGGACAGAATCTGTGAAAAACAGACCAGCAGGTAGTAAATAATTTTTTCGGGGCACTTCTGCCACTCAAATCAAAAAACTCAGAACAGACGCTCGAAAGCCAATTGTATAGAGCACGCTGTCAAAACAATTCAGATCAAAAAGATGATCTGGTGATTTTATACGAATTTTTCTGTCCAAGGACAGAATCTGTTTTCTGGACTGCACGTCACAACTTTTGAACTTCCTTGCAATCAGAGGCTAAACTTGGCACAAAGCTGAAAAATAAAGATACAATGATGTTGCTACAGTAGTAACAAACATCAAGACCACTAAAAACTGAAAGCAAAGATAACAAGGGTTGTCTCCCTAGAGCTCTTTCTTTATAGCCATAAAGATAGGCTTAAGACTTTAATGATGCTCTCGTAGGAATAAGAGCTGAAGAACGAAAGAGAGCATGAAGAAGCAAATACCAAACACATTTAAGCCTAACATGCTTCCTATGCATAGGAATATTGCAATAGAATAATTCATTGAAGCACAAAGCAATAAGCATAGGAAGACAAAACAAGTGCAGCTTCAAAACCTTCAACATAAAGAGAGGGAACTTGATATTATTGAAATATCTATAAGCATATGTTCCCTTCTCATAATAATTTTCAGTGGGATCACGAATAAACTCAACAATATAAGCATCACATAAAGCCTTGTTACCATGATCCACATGCAAAAAGGTACACTTACTCTCCACATAAGCATAATCTTTCTCATTGGTAATAGTGGGAGTAGGACTATCATAAACTACTTGAACACTATAGATTAATTGTGTATTAGGAAGATGGTGTTCAACAAGGGAGTAATTCCCTCCATGATTATGACAAGTTTCATAAGGATAATTTCTCCTTATGTCATAGGTACCTTTATAATCACTATAGATTGGAGTTACAACATCATCATTGTAGAGAAGAGCATTATCATTGCTAGCAACTATATTTGTAAACATGTTGTCTTTATTCTTACTAGCAAAAGAATTATCAATTGTCACATCACTAGTGGGTAAAGGATTTGCAATCCTATCATCCCCAAGCTTAGAGCTTTCCATATCATCACTTTCAGAGTTGGTACCAAAAAGATTTTCAAGATCATAAGTAGCATTATCATCATTTTCCCAATCACAATAAGTAACATGCATATCATAATCAAAATCATCTTCAATAGTACCTACGGACGTATCATCAAGATGATAATTAAGGCAATAAACTTCACCTTCTTCTTTAAACTTACAACTGTTAGGATAAAAGTTGATGGGAGGAATATGCTCAGGCCAGGTTGATACCCATTCTTTTTCCTTCTTGCTCCTCTTCCTCCTCCTCTTCTTTTTCTTCTTCTTCACCTTAGGAGGGAGTGGTTGGAGATGAAGCTTCTCCACATATCCTGGTTTATCATTAGAAACAATAGGGGAAACTTGGGAGAAACTCTCCTTTTTATTAGCAGAAATATAAGAGACATTTTTATACTTTGGTAAAGTTCCCTCCTTTCTAATCTTACTTATGTAATCATTTTCATGGCAATTAACAACACAATAGAGATGGCAATTTTGCAAAGTGTTTTTTATTCCTATGGCATTAACATCTAGCCAAGAAGTCTTTTCTGATAACTCCTCACACATCAAAAATAACATAAGCTCATCATAAAGATCAGAGGTGATCATGTTATCACACAACTGGTTAACAGTTATGTTTTGAAAGTGCATGCATTGAAAATTAAAGTGACCCTCTATACAGCAAAGTTCAGAAGTAAAAGGATGAAGGTCACACAATTCTCTAGCAATTTCATTTAAATCTCTGACCCAAGTGATTGTTCTTTCATGCTTATGTTGCTTACAATACTTCTCTTCTTCAATCATAGGCCTTTCACAAGGTCTATCCACTCCACAAAAATTAACATGCTTATATAAAACTTCATTTTTAGGAATGGGATCATGCATGTTGCAATCATCATGAACAATTTCATTTTCTTTAAAAGGTTCATGATGCTTGATCCAATCCTCCTTAGGCATATTAAGATGTGAAGCAAAAGATTTGAGGAAATCAACAAGGAGTTGAGAATCAAGCCCAAACTTAGCACTAAACTTATTAAAACTTGTAGTTTCAACAAAGGACTTAATGCAATCATACTCATAAACTATACCTGACTCCTTACCTTTGTCGATCTCCCAATCTTCAGTGTTGCGTTGAATTCTTTCAAGGAGATCCCATTTAGCATCAATCTTTTCATTTGTGAAAGAACCCATAGAGGAAGCATCAAGCAAATCTTTATCCTGTCGAGAGAGCCTCGCATAGAAATTAGTAATAATCATATCTTTGTGGAGCCCATGGTTAGGACATTTTAGCATTAACGTTTTCAGTCTCCCCCAAGCTTGAGCTATGCTCTCTCCGTCATGAGGATAGAAATTATAAACATAATTCCTATTCTCATGGACTTCATGAAGAGGATTAAACTTGGAGTAAAAGAGAGACTGGATCTCTTCCCAATCGAGCAGGTGAGAGTCATCTAGTAGCCTATACCATTCCAATGCTTTTCCTTTCAGTGACAAGGCAAATAATTTCCTCATGACTCCATCTCTTATCAAACCTGAAATCTTAAACAACTCACAAAGTTGTGTAAGTTTCAACAAATGAATACTAGGATTGACTGTCCCATCATAACAATCATTCCTAATTATTTCAATTATCCCAAGTGGTATTTTGAACGGGATACATTCTGTAGGTGGAGGAGACTTCTCTACCACGGGTGTGGTAAAGCGGCTTTCCCCAAGCAGCGAACTAAGATTGCGGTTTTCCATAAACATAACTAGTGAAATAAAAAACAAGAAACAAAAAGATTTAATTGCAAGATCTAGAGAAGGTACCTTCACTTACCTCACTTCCCCGGCAACGGCGCCAGAAATAGCTTGATGTCTACTACAAGCTTCTATTCCTGTAGACACTGTTGGGCCTCCAAGAGCAGAGGTTTGTAAAACAACAACAAATTTCCCTTAAGTGAGTAACCCAAGGTTTATCGAACTCAGGGAAGTGGAGGTTGAACGTACCCCTTTCAAGCAACCCTGCAATCAAGATACAAGAAGTCTCTTGTGTCCCCAACACACCTAATACACTTGTCGGATGTATAGGTGCACTAGTTCGGCGAAGAGATGGTAAAATATGGATGATAGGAGTGGCAAAGCAAAGTAATATAAATCTGTAATAAAAAGTGCAGCAAGCAAACAAGTGGTAAACGTGAGCACAAATGGTATTGCAATGGTGGAAACAAGGCCTAGGCTTCATACTTTCACTAGTGGCAACTCCCAACAACATTAACATAATCGAATCACATGATATTTCCCATAAAACATGCAATGGAGACGCTCCCGGAGGTCATTCCTTTGTGGTCAAGAGAGGACGAGAATTATGTAGGGCTACAAAAGCACACCTCAAAGTTCGTAGTTCTCAATCTATGGATTTCCCAATGTCACCGCGGCCATCCAAAGAGAGTACCACAATCACCACAACATATCTAAAGGATAGTCAAAGACAAGCACCAAGAGACTCTCAATCTTCAATCAACACACAAAAGAGGAAATCACTCATGAAAATATTCTTCTAATCCATGTTCAATAGACCGCTGTCACCTTGGTCTCGGGGATTATACTAGATAAAGACAAGTGAGTACATCAATCCAATATATAGAGGAAGGGGAAGTATCGTGGGATCACCCTAGATTAACATAGCCTATGAGCACAACGAAGATCACATCATGGGAGAGAGAGATAACCACATAGCTACACTTACAAGCCCTCAGCCCCAGAGGAGACTACTCACACATGGACATGGTGAGGAGGAGCTTGATGGTGGTGTTGATGGAGAGGTGAAGCCCCGCGAGGAGGAGACGGCCGGCGGCCCTAGGGGGCGGCGTCGGCCGTAGGGGCGGCGGCGGCGGCGGCGGCGGCCCTAGGGGGCGGCGGCTCCTTGGCCCCCCTTCTTCCTTGTGGATGGTGCTGCAATGGTGCTGGTCCTCCCCTCCAAGACGTCGGCTTGGGAGGAGGAAAATTCATGGCCCTTGGTGACCTAGGTTTCCTCCCTTTATACAGACTCTCGGATTCCCGTCATCAGATTTTGGGCCTCAGTAAAACGGGCTTTTCTCGGCCGTCCGGACTCCGATTTGGACGAATTTTATATCCAGAAGCATCCTCTCGAAATTCCCCACAACTTTCGCCACTAGACTTTTTCCGTTTGACGTCGTCTTCGGGCCGGAACGTGACCATCTTTAAAAAACGTTCTCAGACAGATTTCAGGAAAGTGAGAGTCCTACTCCAATACGATTCCTTTTGCGTTTTTGTCAATTTCCAAGTAATTCCTACACAATAAAGTGTAAAACAAGAACATTGTGCACTTTTGCAACCATTAGTAGGTTAGTCCAATAAATGCCTAAAAAGATAGAAAACTTGGATATAAACATGAGACAATGATGCAAAACAAGCAGGTCACAAGCAAAAATTATGGATACGTTTGGGACGTATCAGCAGCCCCCAGCATAAGCCCTTCGTCCACTCTCCGCTTGTCGGGCGCGCGTGGGTGTTCTATCCTTGTTGATGTTTTGTTTGTTGACTTGTGCGGAAACGGAGCAGCAGCATCAGGAGCACCAGGAGACCGCCCCCGACGCGCCGCACGTCTCGACCGCACCGCCAAGGGGAAGCTCCCCGGCAAGGGAGGACACTCCGCCAAGGGCGAGGACCCCGCCAAGAGCGAGCACCCTGCCAAGGGCGAGTACTCCGCCAAGGGCGAGTATGCCGCCAAGGGACGGCTCCAGCGGCCCTCCGCCGGCGGGAGCTACCACCACGCCATCGAGAGAGAACTCCGCGGCAAGGAACCCCACCGAAGAGGAGGCCCGCGCAGGTAAAACCTTGGACTTTTATCCTTGTTATTCTTCTTTTTTGGATATTTGCTTGACTGTTTTTCCTTCTTTTTCTTTTCTTTTGTCAGACCCGTCCGCCGTAGAGCTGATGGAGACGGAAGCCGCCGCCGAGGAGGACGCGCGCGACAACACTGGCGACGCCGCCGCTACCGAAGAGGCGGCCGGTGCTGACGAGCCCGCCGCCGACGAGACCGCCAAGGCTGCTGGCGCGGCAGCCGAGGAGGGATCCGGCAGTCGCACTGACGTCCCTGAGGCCGCAGGAGCGTCGGACGCTGCGCCGGCTGCCGATCCCTCCGCTGTCGCGGCCGAGCCAGGCGCCTATCTGGAGGCCGGCAACGGCGTCTTCATTCAGCTCCCGTGGGCGTCCACATCCAGGGCGCCCGTAGAGGGAGAGGTCTTCGACGGGGAGGTTCTTGCCTCCGCCGGACTAAATTTCATCAACGCGCCAAGCAGCAGCAGCGAGCCCGAGGAGGAGCGGCTGCTGCGCAGGCTTCTAGCTTTGTACCGCGCGCGGCAGGCCAAACTGGAGTCCCGAGATGCTCTGGCAGCCAAGGCGGGCGCCGACTTGGAGAAGCGTGCCGAAGAGCTCCGAGCCAACAACCAAGCAGCTCTCCGATCCTTGGCGGAGGAGCGGGAGCAGCTTGCCGAGGCGCAGCAAGCCTTCATTCTTGAGAAGGCTGAAGCAGAGGAGCAGCAACGGCTCGCCGCTGATGGCTTCTCGCCCCTCGTTGGTTACCCCAAATGGAAGGTTTGAGATGCAGTCTAGCGGTAGTTTTCCCTTGAAAAAGATACCAAGGATCGAATCCGCTGAGACTCCGAGGTTCAACAAGAAGGTGCCAACTGCTAGCGGCGCAACTAGCGATTGACCGTACCTGCACACAAATACAAATAACTTTGCTCCCAACGAGTACAGAGAGGTTGTCAATCCCTCCGGCCTTGTCGTTTACAAAGGATCAAACGCAGGAGATAATAGTGATAGGTATTACTGCAACTAGTAAGTAAGAACAGAAAGTAAATAACGGATGTGATCAATGATGGTAATATGGACCGGGGTCCCATGATGTTCACTAGTGATGTCTCTCTCCCAAAAGACGATAAAACAGCTAAGCGAGGTAAACGAGTTACAGCTGGGCAATTGACAGGATTATGTGCGCAAACCAATGCTAACTATGCTGCAAAGAAAGGCAGAGGCTCAAAAGCATGGGCGGTACGGCAAGGCAAGTAGACCGAAATCCATCTGCATCTACTACTAATCATCCACCTTGAGATATCTATCCAGAACATCTCGCTGGTATTAAGTTGCGAGTCCCACCCATAGTGTAAACTCAAAGCAACAGACAACTGCATTAAAAGAACATTGCGTAAAGTAAACAATCCTTGCACCCGCAAGTACAAGCACCGTTGTTTTAACCCTTGTGGCAACAGCACATCCCCTAGGCTCATGTTTCTGCCACTCAAGCTAGTCATCGAGGGGCATGAACCCACAATCAAGAATAACGTTCCCTCTTGGATTTACTACCTACTACTTGGCCAAAGCAATAAACAGCAACGGAGAACATGCAAGAATTACTCAAGAACATAAATATAAAAGAGGTAAATCAAATATATTACTCACACACAATCTGAACATAATTTCACAATCCATCGGATCCCAGCAAACTCAGCATAGCAACAGCATAAGGATTACATATGTGCCTCGATCATGTAGGGCAGCTCACGAGGTCTAATCGGTGAAGAACAAAGAGGGGAGGAGAACATCACATAGCTACTGGTCATGGACCCATGGTCCAAGGGAGACTACTCACAACTCATCCGGGAGGCGTCCATGGTGGTGGAGAGGCTTCCGTTGGTGATCCTCCCCTCCGGCAGGGTGCCGGGAAGAGTTCTCCTGGTGCTCCCGATCTTGGAAGCGCGACGGCTGCGGAACAGAGATGAGATCGCGAAAAAGGGTTCCGTCCTCGAGGGTTTCGGGACGCGGTGTAAATATATGCCAAAGGGGGGTGTCAGGGGAGGCCAGGGGGGCCCAGGCGCCCTGGCGGCGCGCCCAGGAGGGGGGGCACGCCCTCTGGCCGCCTGGAGCCCTGGTGGCCCCCCTCCGGCCCTACTTTGGTCGCATGGAAGCTTCCGGAACGCTGATTTTTTATATATTTTTCTCGGAATTTTTCTGGCAGTTTACGTAATGGGAAAACCTGAAATACAAAAACAGCAGAAAACAGAAACTGGCACTGGGGTGCACTGAGTTAATAGGTTAGTCCAAATATGATCAAAAGTGTATGGAAGTGCATAAATAACATAGCAATATCACACAAAAGAGGCATGGAGCAAGCAGAAATTATAGATACGTTTTGGACGTATCAGCCGCCGAGGAGTTGTCCCGACGAGAACGCGAACTGACGCAGCGGAAGGTCGACCTCGACAGCCACGAGGACGAGCTTGCCGCGCGTGAGCAGTCTCTTGGCGGAGCTCTGCAGGAAGCAAAGGAGGCTGCTGCGGCTGCCGAGACCGCCAAGAGGGACTTGGAGGCGAGGGTGGCGCAACTAGAGGCCAACCTCAAGACCAGTGGCGAGGAGGTCGCCGCACTGAAGCTCGAGAGGGAGAAGGACGCCCATAGCCACTCCGAGCTGCAGGTCCGACTCTCCGACAAGGGCAAGGAGCTCGCCGTCGCCAAGGACTCCATCGCCGATCTGGAGTTGAAGCTGTCCACCCTCACCACAACGCTTGACGGCGCCAGAGAGCGGGAGGCGAACCTGAAGGAGGAGCTCAGGGCCGAGAAGGCGCTGTTGGACAGCGCCGCCATCTCCCAAAACAACTTCAGGCTGACGGTGGAGCACAGGACAGAGGGTCTTGTTGCCCCCGCTGCCGACATCGATAAGGAGCTGGCGGAGCTGGGGGCGGAGCACCTCGGGTACTCCACCGACGAGAATCTCCCTCACAGCGCCAAGTTGAGTTTGTTCTTCAGGGGGGTGGCGCCGGCCCTCCAGCAGCTCCGGGAAAGGATCCCAAAGCAGCTGGCGGACGAGTCGCGCAGGCTCTGCGCGGGGGCCCTCGAGAAGGTGTTGATGAAGATAGCGCACCGCAACCCAGGCCTCAGCCTCACCAACGTCCTCAGGACCTTGCCGCCGGACGTTGACCAGGAGGCGGTCAAGGCCCTTGTCGTGCCTATTGTGAATAAGGTGGGTGGCATCAAGAGGGTCGAGGGCGACCGCGCGGATTAGTCTTGTTTACTTTCTTCTTTCCTTGTCGCTGCCGACCACGTTATGAACAATAGTCTATTAGCACTACGACAAGTTGCTTTGTAATATAACTTTGTTTTGGGTAGTCAATGCAATGTTATTTCCTTTACTTGACTTCCTTGCTTTGTATGTTTTTACCCTACGCTGTCAGGGAACTTGCCGGCGAAGGCACCTTTGCCGCGAGCGCTAAGTGCAGAACTTCAGCAGCCTGCTGGCGGTTCCGTTGCCGACAAGAAACCTTGTCGCAACTAGTCGCAGCACACTTAAACTATTGAGCGAACTCGAAAACGAAGTGTCGGGGAAACTGGTCGCCCACGAACACCTATGGGACCGGAGCCCCTTTTCGGTACGGCAAGGGGGCCGAGGATGCACAAAGAGGAGATCGAGGCAAACACGCGAGCAGTTTACCCAGGTTCGGGCCGCACGGATGCGTAAAACCCTACTCCTGCCTTGGTTTGTATTGCATTCTTGGCTCGGGAGCGAGAAGAGCTACAGTGCTGTTCGCTAACAAGACCGAGTGTGAGAGTGATCGATGATCGGAACCCCCTCTACGTTGCGCATGGGCCTCCTTTTATAGGTCAAAGGGGTCACCGACAGGTGGCAACGCAGTCGAGGGTAAAAATGTAAAATGGGTGGTAGTTGGAATAGTGTTTGCATAGTGCTCTATACCTAACTCTGACGGCAGGGGACAAGGGCATTGAATGCCCATCGCCGTCGCCCTAAACAGTGTTAAAAAGCGTTCATCAGGGCGCCACCGTCCGCCACGACGGTGGCCTTGTCATCGCATCTTGCCACCGTGTCCCCCAGGCTGCACAGCCTTCCGCCACGCGTCCCTGGAAGGGTCCCAGGGCGACGCGTGGGCGGATGAGCTGGAGCGCGGGCACTTAGTGGAAGTTTGCCGCGGCAAATACCTTGCCGCGGTCGCTACCTTGTCACGCCTGGGAGCTTGTCGCTCTCCGGGCCTTGCCGGGACGCGTGGCGCGTCGCGGCAAGTCTCTTGAAATGCCATGTTTGGCCTTCCCGGCAAGCTCTTCTTGCCAGGGTCTCGTACCAAAGAAGTGGTCTCGGGCCTTGAGTGGCCTTCCCGGCAAGCTCCTCTTGCCGGGGCCTTGCTTCTTTAACTTAAATACTTTGTCCTTGAATGGCTCCAAAGGAACCACAGTGGGCCTTGGCGGTCGCATGGCAAGCCCTGCCACGGGACGCTGCAACTGCCCGTGCACAAGTTCGGGATACTAAGGTACCCCTACTTTAGTACACCGACAGGAGCCCCCGGCCCTGGGCCATACACGGTGCCGAGCGCTGTTGGGCCAGGCACAAAATAGTGCACGGGCACGCGCGGCCCGCGGCACGCCGTATCCGCCAAGGCGCTGCGGCTAGTAGCAATGCGGAAGAAGATGGCGGTCTTCCCGCCAAGGCTTGATGCGGAGGAGCTGAAAGACACCTTCTACCTCTTCTGGTCGAGGGAGACAAAGGCGCATCCGCGCACCAAGGTACTCCCCGCCGTGGCCTGCGAGATGTTCCCGGGTGGCTATGCCTTTTTTGCTCTGTTCTTCTACTGCGGGCTCTGCCCGCCCTTCTCGGAGTTCTTCTACGACATCATGAATACCTATGGGTTTCATCTCCTTGACTTCACCCCAAACGCCGTCTTGACCATGGCTATTTTCGCACATCTGTGCGAAAATTTCGTCGGAGTTTACCCCAATGTAGCTCTTTTCCGCCATTACTTTATACCTCGAGTCGAGTCAGGGTCACCTCTGTCTGGCGGAATCTCTTGGATTTTTAGGCTCCATAAGAAAGAGGCTTACTTGATGGGGGAGCTCCGCGGCAAGTGGGATGAGTGGAGGGCCAACTGGTGTTGGATTATAGAGGATGACCCGCAGTCATTCACTTCCCGACGCCAAGTCGCAGTAGTACGCGACAACGACTGGAGTGACCTGGCCCCTGAGGATGACAAGCTGAAGATAGCCACCACTCGGATCCTTCGCCTCCGGCAAGCCAGGCTCACTGTAGGTGCCGTCAGGGCAGACTTTCTCGGCCGCCACATAGCTCCCTTGCAGGAGAGGAAGAGGGCTGCCTGGGAGTTCGAGAACGCGGCAGACATCATGAGGCTACGCCCGGGCCTCAATTACAACTTCACTGTCATGGAGCTCAACGCAATGCTCCAAGCGCTATTTAAGTACGACTCCGCCCATCCTGAGTGGTTCGCGTTGCCGCCGGGCGTAGTTCCATTGTGCAATAGCTCTGCGCTCAGTGCCATCCGCGCGGCGATGTCGTTGTGTGATTCCCACGGGATCAACCCCACTTGGCGGGAACCTTCCGACGAAGCCGTGCAGACATTCTTCGACAACCTGGTCGAGTTGCCAATCGGCGCCGACGAGAAGAGGGGATTCACCCGCGACACCACCGACCAGGAGATGGCATATATTGCCACCAGGTTGGAAGAGGCAGCTGCAGCCAGGGCCGCGGGCGAGTTTGGGTATACTATGGAGGAGGCGGAGGCGGCGGAGGCGATAAGTCTCGCCGAGGAGGAAGAGCTTCGCAAAGCGGGAAAGCTTGCCGGGCGACTCGCCGAGACAAGCGAGCCCACCGAGCAAGGCGCCGAGTCGGGAGGGCCCGCCGAGCAGGGCGTCGGGTCAAGCGATCCTTCCGAAGACTCAGGCGGCTCGCTGAACCTCGGCTCATCATGTTCCTCGTCGGGCAGCTCGCCACCTCCAGCAAGTCCTCCGGCTCAAACAAGGAGGCGCCTCCGCAAGGCCGCATACGTGGCGGGACGGCAGGCAGGCCAGCAGCCGCAGCGCCGCCCGACACGCGCCACCGCGACGAGCAAGGCCGCCAAGGGAGTGCCACGTGCTTCAACGGCAACTGGAGGGGGATCTTCCCGGACCTGCTCTACTGCTCCTTCCGCCCCTCGTGCCTCTGCGACAACCGGAGCGGGGTCTTCTCAGACTGCCGTCCCTGCTCCGGCCAAGCGACCAAGGGATCCCACTTCCCCAGCTCCTCGCGCCGGGATGCGCGAGCCGGACTTTGATTTCTCAGCGCTCAGCTCCGACGACGAGGAGGAAGAAGAGTAAGTCTTTGCGATCCTTGTTTCTCTTTGGTTTTCTGTTGATTCTTGTCTTGTATCTTTTTTGCCTAATTCTGATCCTGTCTTCCTTCCAGAACCCTGGCCCAGAGGGCGGCGAAGAGGGCCAAGGTTCCGGTGATCGTCATCGAGGACGAGCCCGCCGCAGCAGCAGGGGGTGCACCTGCGACAGGCTTGTCGGACCCGACAGCTGTTCTCTAGAGCAGCCCCCAGCGCAGCCCCCAGCGTAAGCCCTTCGTCCACTCTCCGCTTGTCGGGCGCGCGTGGGTGTTCTATCCTTGTTGATGTTTTGTTTGTTGACTTGTGCAGAAATGGAGCAGCAGCATCAGGAGCGCCAGGAGACCGCCCCCGACGCGCCGCACGTCTCGACCGCACCGCCAAGGGGAGGCTCCCCGGCAAGGGAGGATACTCCGCCAAGGGCGAGTACCCCGCCAAGGGCGAGCACCCCGCCAAGGGCGAGTACTCCGCCAAGGGCGAGTACGCCGCCAAGGGACGGCGCAAGCGGCCCTCCGCCGACGGGAGCTACCACCACGCCGCCGAGAGAGAACTCCCCGGCAAGGAACCCCACCGAAGAGGAGGCCCGCGCAGGTAAAACCTTGGACTTTTCTCCTTGTGATTCTTCTTTTTTGGATATTTAATTGACTGTTTTTCCTTCTTTTTCTTTTCTTTTGTCAGACCCGTCCGCCGTAGAGCCGATGGAGACGGAAGCCGCCGCCGAGGAGGACGCACGCGGCAACACTGGCGACGCCGCCGCTACCGAAGAGGCGGCCGGTGCTGACGAGCCCGCCGCCGACAAGACCACCAAGGCTGCTGGCGCGGCAGCTGAGAAGGGATCCGGCAGTCGCACTGACGGCCCTGAGGCCGCAGGAGCGTCGGACGCTGCGCCGGCTGCCGATCCCTCTGCTGCCGCGGCCGAGCCAGGCGCCTATCTGGAGGCCGGCAACGTCGTCTTCATTCAGCTCCCGTGGGCGTCCACATCCAGGGCGCCCGTAGAGGGACAGGTCTTCGACGGGGAGGTTCTTGCCTCCGCCGGACTAAAGTTCGTCGACGCGCCAAGCAGCAGCAGCGAGCCCGAGGAGGAGCGGCTGCTGCGCAGGCTTCTGGCTTTGTACCGCGCACGGCAGGCCAAACTGGAGTCCCGAGAGGCTCTGGCCACCAAGGCGGGCGCCGACTTGGAGAAGCGTGCCGAAGAGCTCCGAGCCAACAACCAAGCAGCTCTCCGATCCTTGGCGGAGGAGCGGGAGCAGCTTGCCGAGGCGCATCAGGCCTTCATTCTTGAGAAGGCTGAAGCAGAGGAGCAGCAACGGCTCGCCGCCGAGGAGTTGTCCCGGCGAGAAGGCGAACTGAAGCAGCGGAAGGTCGAACGAGCTTGCCCCGCGTGGGCAGTCTCTTGGCGGAGCTCTGCAGGAAGCAAAGGAGGCTACCGCCAAGAGGGACTTGGAGGCGAGGGTGGCGCGACTAGAGACCAACCTCAAGACGAGCGGCGAGGAGGTCGCCGCACTGAAGCTCGAGAGGGAGAAGGACGCCCACAGCCACTCCGAGCTGCACGTCCGACTCTCCGACAAGGGCAAGGAGCTCGCCGTCGCCAAGGACTCCATCGCCGATCTGGAGTTGAAGCTGTCCACCCTCACCACAACGCTTGACGGCGCTAGAGAGCGGGAGGCGGACATGAAGGAGGAGCTCAGGGCCGAGAAGGCGCTGTTGGACAGCGCCGCCATCTCCCAAAACAACTTTAGGCTGACGGTGGAGCACTGGACAGAGGGTCTTGTTGCCGCCGCTGCCGACGTCGATAAGGAGCTGGCGGAGCTGGGGGCGGAGCACCTCGGGTACTCCACCGATGAGAATCTCCCTCACAGCGCCAAGTTGAGTTTGTTCGTCAGGGGGGTGGCGCCGGCCCTCCAGCAGCTCCGAGAAAGGATCCCAAAGCAGCTGGCGGACGAGTCGCGCAGGCTCTGCGCGGGGGCCCTCGAGAAGGTGTTGATGAAGATAGCGCACCACAACCCAGGCCTCAACCTCACCAACGTCCTCAGGACCTTGCCGCCTGACGTTGACCAGGAGGCGCTCAAGGCCCTTGTCGCGCCTATTGTGAATAAGGTGGGCGGCATCAAGAGGGTCGAGGGCGACCGCGCGGATTAGTCTTGTTTACTTTCTTCTTTCCTTGTCGCTGCCAACCACGTTATGAACAATAGTCTATTAGCACTGCGACAAGTTGCTTTGTAATATAACTTTGTTTTGGGTAGTTAATGCAATGTTATTTCCTTTACTTGACTTCCTTGCTTTGTATGTTTTTACCCTACGCTGTCAGGGAACTTGCCGGCGAAGGCACCTTTGCCACGAGCGCTGAGTACGGAACTTCACCAGCCTGCTGGTGGTGCCGTTGCCGACAAGAAACCTTGTCGCAACTAGTCGCAGCACACTTAAACTGTTGAGCGAACTCGAAAACGAAGTAAGGGCGCGACACTTGTCGTAGCACACTTAAGCCGTTGAGCGTGCTCGAAACAAAGTAAGGGCGAGGCTAGCCACGAGTTGGTTCCTCCGCGCACAGGTTTTCCATACAAAGTGCGGTCGTTCAAGGAAGATAACTCAAAAATTTAAAAATTTGATTGCTCAAACTTTGGCAACTTAGCTTTTGTGTTGTTTGCTTCCCGGCAAGCCAGGGTTTTCTTGAACGGCGCCTGGTCCATACCACTATCCTCCTCCCCCCCCGGCAAACTTGTGCGCGAGGAAACCTTCCTCTGCTGGAGAAAGAAGGCAGAAGAGAGAATATAGATATGGTGCCGGAGCGGATCACGGCAACCGCGCCTTATGGGTAAAACTTGCGAAGATGCTCAATGTTCCAGGAGTTGCTCACTGGCAAGCCTTCTTCGGTCTCAAGGCGGACAGCGCCGGGCCTTGTGACTTGTTTCACCCGATAAGGGCCTTCCCACTTCGACGTCAACTTGTTGGAATTCTTGGCGGACTGAACGCGCCAAAGAACAAGGTCGCCTTCCTCGAGACTTCTGGCTTTAACCATGCGGCTATGGTAGCGGCGCAAAGCTTGCTGGTATCGAGCAGCTTGTACAGCAGCCTGAAGACGGTCTTCCTCAAGGAGCAGTGCGTCATCTTGTCGCAACTGCTCTTGCTCGAGCTCATCGTAAGCGAGCACTCGAGGCGACCCGTATACGAGTTCCGTGGGGAGAACTGCCTCTGCTCCATAAACAAGAGCAAAGGGTGTCTATCCAGTGGCTCGATTTGGCGTCATCCTGATCGACCAAAGAGCCGCTGGTAACTCCTCGATCCAGTTTCTTCTGCACTAGTGCAGCCTATCAAAAGTTCTCGTCTTGAGTCCGCGCAGCACTTCAGCGTTTGCCCTCTCCGCTTGACCGTTGCTCCTCGGGTGAGCAACAGAAGCGAAGCAGACCTTGGTGCCAAGGTCTTGGACGTACTGCATGAAGGTGCGACTTGTGAATTGTGTGCCGTTGTCGGTGATGATCCTGTTAGGGATTCCGAAGCGGCAAACAATCGACCTGAAGAACTTGACTGCTGACTGTGCGGTCACCTTTCTCACTGGTTCCACTTCCGGCCACTTTGTGAACTTGTCGATGGCGACATACAAGTACTCAAAGCCCCCGGCTGCGCAGGGAAAGGGGCCGAGGATGTCAAGCCCCCAGACCAAAAATGGCCATTATAAAGGGATCGTCTGGAGAGCTTGAGCTGGTTGATGTATCTGCTTGGAATGGAACTGGCATGCCTTACACTTGGTTACTTGCACAGTTGCATCCTGGAGGGCTTCTGGCCAAAAGAAACCTTGCCGGAACGCTTTGCCGGCAAGTGCTCTGGTGCCAATGTGGTGGCCACATATGCCTACGTGTATCTCTGCCAACAGCTTTTGTCCATCTTCCCGAGGAATGCATTTCAATTTCACACCGTTGAGTCTTCTTATGTATAGTTCGTTGCGGACAAACTGATACATATTTGACTGCCGGGTTATTCTTTCTGCTTCTTCTGGCTCTTCGGGAAGTTCTCCTGTTTGAAGGAAACAGACAATCTGTTGCGCCCATGCTGGAGCCTGTGGCTCAACAACAAGGACTAAAGGCATATGTGCTGCTGCGGGAACGTCAGCTTCTATGGCAAGAACCTGCGGTCCAGTCGGAGCTTGGCGTTCCCCAGCAAGCTTGCTGGAGCAAAACTTGCCGGGAACGTCTGCTTCAACTGTACAAACCCTAGGGTTTGCAGGAGCAGACTTTTCCTCAGCAACCTTGTCTTTGATCTTGGGGACCTTGTTGGCGGCTGCTTCAGGAAGCTCTGCCGGCAAGTAGTCACCAGAAACCAAATTTCTCTTCTTACTTTGTCCAGTCGATGGTGTTATGGATGGTTGAGTTAGCTTGAGCACAAAGATCCCCGGTTCCACAGGTAGCTTTAATGCAGCACACTTTGACAGGACATCTGCATCATCGTTCTGAGCTCTTGGAACGTGTTCCATCTGCAAGCCTTCAAAGTGCTCTTCAAGCTTTCTCACTTTGTCGACGTAAGCTTCCATCAACGGACTCTGGTAGCTCTTGTTCACTTGGCGGACGACCAACTGCGAGTCACCCCGCACAATCGGCTTCTTGATCCCAAGTTCCGCCGCGATTCTGAGGCCGGCAAGCAAACCTTCATACCTTGCAGTATTGTTCGTTGCTTGCTCATTGGGAAAGTGCATTTGGACGACGTACTTGAGGTGCTCTCCGGTGGGAGCGACAAGCGACACGCCGGCACCGGCGCCTTGCAGCGAGAAGGCACCATCAAAGTACATTATCCATTATTTGCTTGCTTCTTTGACGGGAATGCTCGTCTCTGGAATCTCTTCGTCTGGCGTTGGCGTCTATTCTGCTATGAACTCTGCCAATGCTCTGCTCTGGATAGTTGAAGTGCTTTCAAAATTGAGGCCAAAGCTTGACAGCTCCAGTGCCCACTCGACAATCCTGCCTGTCGCTTCTGGATTTTGTAGTATCCTCTTCAGCGGAAAGCGAGTGACCATTGTTATCTCGTGTGCTTGGAAGTAGTGGCGCAGCTTTCTCGAGGCCATTAGAAGGCCGAAAAGCAGCTTCTGCACCCCAGAGTACCTTGACCTAGCCCCCTGGAGAAGGGAGCTGACAAAGTAGACTGGGCGCTGCACCATCTTCTTTCGTACATCCTCTTGCATCTGCGCAGTTCCATCCTTGTCGGGACCAGAGCTTGTCGGGGAAGCCCCGTGCTTGTCGCTTGATGTGCTTGCCAGGGCTGTTGGCTCATCATCTGCCTCCCTTTTCGCTACTAACGTAGCACTAACCACTTGATTGGTTGCTGCTAAGTATAGCAGCAACTTCTCTTGTGGCTTAGCTGCGACAAGTATTGGAGTGGAGGACAGGTACCTCTTCAAGTCCTGCAGCGCTGCCTCTGCTTCCGGAGTCCATTTCATTGGACCCGCCTTTCTCAAAATTTTGAAAAACGGCAAGGCGCGTTCCGCGGACTTAGAGATAAACCTGCTGAGAGCAGCCACACAGCCGGCAAGCTTTCGTACATCCTTGACGCGCTTCGGGGCTTCGATCTGCTTGATGGCTTTGATCTTGTCGGGGTTGGCTTCAATCCCCCTTTGAGACACGAAGAACCCGAGAAGCTTGCCGGAGGGGACTCCAAACACGCACTTCTCGGGGTTGAGCTTGAGTTGGATCTTGCGCAGATTCGCAAAGGTTTCATCTAGATCTTGAATCAGAGTAGCCCTGTCCTTGCTCTTGACCACTATATCATCCATGTAAGCTTCTACATTTCTGTGTATCTGTGGCTCAAAAGCGGTGTGGACTACTCTTGCAAAAGTCGAACCGGCATTCTTCAATCCAAAGGGCATGCGTATGAAGCAATAAGTGCCACATGGAGTAATGAATGCGGTCTTCTCCTCATCTTCTTCAGCCATAAATATCTGGTGGTATCCTGAATATGCATCAAGAAATGAAAGCAACTCACATCCAGCCGTGGAGTCAACAATCTGGTCAATGCGCGGCAAGGGAAATGGATCTTTGGGACAAGCTTTATTCACATCGGTGAAGTCTATACAAAGCCTCCACTTCCCATTTGGTTTACGCACGACGATAGGATTGGCCAACCACGTGGGATGGAGTACACCTCTAACAAGGCCTACCGCTTCCAGCTTCTTGATTTCTTCTGCTATGAACTCTTGGCGATCCACTGCTTGTTTTCTAACTTTCTGCTTGATGGGCCGCGCGTGAGGACAAACGGCAAGCTTGTGCTCAATCACTTTCCTGGGAACACCGGGGATGTCAGACGGTTGCCATGCAAACACGTCGACATTCGCCCGCAGGAAAGCAACGAGCACGCTTTCCTATTTAGGATCAAGCGTGGCACTGATGGTGAAAGTACCACCAGTGCCGTCCTCCTTGGCGGACACCTTCTTTGTCTCTGGTGGAGCTGCCATCGCCTTCTTGCACTTGCCGGTGGAGCTCGATGGTGCGTCCTCGACATCAGCGCAGCACTCCGAAGAGGTGCGTTTGCCGGAGTGGGCCCCAGAGCTCTTGCCGGACTTGGTCTTGTTCTTCCTCCCGGGAGCTTCAGCGGCAAGTGTCTTGCTATCTGTTGCGGCTGCTGCGTCCCGGTAAATCTTGTCGGCACAGATAAGGGCATCTTTCTTGTCGCCGGGAACTGAGATGACGCTTATCGGGCCTGGCATCTTGAGCATGTTGTAGGCATAGTGAGAGGCTGCCATGAACTTGGCGAGCGCCGGACGGCCAAGTATCCCATTGTAAGGTAATGGGATATCGGCAACGTCAAAGGTGATCCTCTCAGTCCTGAAGTTCAGCTCTCCGCCAAATGTCACTGGCAACATGATCTTCCCCTTCGGCTTGCTCCTTCCCGGGTTGATCCCTTGGAACATGTCGGATTCTTCGAGCTCGCTGTCAGGGATCTGGAGTTTCCGGACCACAGCGGAGGAGATCAGGTTCAGGTCGGCCCCGCCGTCAACCAGCATCTTGGTGACCTTGAGGTTGCGGATAGTTCGTGAAACCAACATCGGCAAGCACCCGACCGCAGTTGTGCGATCAGGGTGGTCCTCAATGTCAAAGATGATGGGCGTGCTGGACCACTTCAGAAGTTTGCGCGACTCGACGGGCGGTTCTGCCGCATTAACTTCCCGCACCCATTGCTTGAGTTGGCGGTAGGAAGTATGCAGAGAAGCACCACCATCAACGCACAGAACCTCCGTGGCCTTCTGGAACTCCTGCTCGATGTTATCTCCGTCATCCATGTCTTCGTCGTCGTCTTCATCTTCGTCCTTGTCGCGGCCGCGGGGAGGTCTGTCTCCTTGCCGCTGCTTGGCCTTGCCGCGGCGTCCTCCCCGGCCGTTGAATGGCCGCTTCTTGCCGGACTCTCCACCACCTCCCTAGGCCTTCTCCTTGTCGCGTCGCTCGTACTCAGCTTTCTGCTGCTCCACGAGGTACTCGACTCTTTTGCAGTTCTGGAGGTCGTGGCCCTTGGTGCGGTGGATCTTGCCGTACTGCTTGTCGGAGCCGTCCTGCTTGTCGGCGGCTGCCACAGTCTGGCAGTTGGTGCACGCGGCAACCTCTTTGCCGGAGCCACCAGTCTGGGCTTTCTTGGCGCCAGCCTCCTTGCCGGACTGCTCAACGACTAGCACTTCTTTGTTCTTCTTCTTTTTGTTGTTCCGCCGCCGGTTCTTCTTTGCCGGGGCGGCATCCTCGCTATCTGTTCCCCCTGCTCCAGTATCCTCTCCGGGGAGTTTCCTCCCCTCTTCAGCACGTGCGCACTTGTCGGCCAGGGCATAAAGCTCACTGACGTCTCGGATCTTGCACATCGCCATCTCCTCCCTCATCCTGCGGTTACGCACGTTCTGGTGGAACGCGCTAATAACCGCGGCAGGGTGGGCGTCTGGGATGTTGTGCTGGACGCGGCTGAATCTCTGGATGTACTTACGCAGGGACTCCCCTTCCTTCTGGGCGAGTATATGAAGGTCAGTCTCTTGGCCATGGGGCTTGTGGCCACCTGTGAAGGCGCCGACAAACTGATGGCACAGGTCGGCCCAAGAAGAAATGGAGTTCTCCGGCAAGTGCATGAGCCAAGATCTGACGTTTGGGTTGAGCACTAGCGGGAAGTAGTTTGCGAGTATCTTCTCGTCTCGTCCCCCGGCAGCCTGCACCGTGATGGTGTAGATGCTGAGGAACTCTGACGGATGAGTCTTGCCGTCGTACTTCTCGGGTACGTCGGGCTTGAAGTTCTTCATGCTGGGCCACTGGACTTGCCGCAGCTCGCGAGTGAACGCAGGACAACCCGCCGCGTACGGCAAGTCGCCTGGTCCCCCGGGCGCGTGCACGTCAACGACAGGCCCAGCGCGCTGGTTGGATTGTTGTCGCGCTTCTCTTCGACGCTCGATGCGGGTTCGAGCGTCCTATTGTTGTCTGTCGTCAAGGACTTGGCGCTGATCGCGGCGAGCTCACGGATCCGACGAGGCAGTGGAGTCGTCGTCGATGTTGATCCGGCGAGTCGGCGATTTCGGCCTTCGGGGCGGGGAGTGCACGGTGGTTGCACCCCCGGCGGTCTTGTCGCCATCAGCCCGCGCCTGGCTAACTTGCCGCGGCCGTGACGTGGTCGGCTGCTGCGGAGTGTCACCGTTGGCGAAGGCGATGAGGCTCTGGATGGTGGCCCTCCAGTCGTCGGCTTTGTCTGCCGCTGGAGGGAAGTCGAGGAGCAGTTGAGCTCAAGCTAGAGCTTCTGCTGGAGTGGCGGGGAGCGGTGGCGAGCAGTGCGA
The DNA here is from genome assembly GCA_902687465.1 of Secale cereale. Taxonomy (NCBI): domain Eukaryota; kingdom Viridiplantae; phylum Streptophyta; class Magnoliopsida; order Poales; family Poaceae; genus Secale; species Secale cereale. The sequence continues at coordinate 870,624,961 of LR738713.1, forward strand.
GAAGCGAGATATGCTCGGACTTCTAACTGTGTTAGAAGGAGCTCTCGTCCCGGCGACCGCGCCTTGCTCGTGCCAGCATGTTGGCCTTGAGCGTCCCGCGAACCGTCAGCTTGAACTTGGCCCAGCAAGCGTATGGTACCTTGTGTACCACGTCGCTGCCGGTCCCGCGCCTCCTGAGACGGGCGCGGTGCATGCACGGACGCCGAGGTCTTGGAGTGCGCCCGGTCGTTCGTCTTGTCCTTGGACTTGGCGGCGCTGTGAGTTTCCTCGCCGACGTCCGTCCTTCCGCCGGCGTCTACCCCACCAACCGTTGGCTCCGGCGGTGGTGGGATCGACGCGGACGGGCCTGCTGCCTCCGAAGCCTTCTTCTTCGGTGGCATACTGATGGAGTCGATGAAGTTGATGAAGTTGACGAAGTTGGTGGAGATTTCGCCCGCGTGAACGCCGGATCAGGTTCACACAACCTCGACGCAACCCCTACCTGGCGCGCCAAAGATGTCGGGGAAACTGGTCGCCCACGAACACCTATGGGACCGGAGCCCCTTTTCGGTACGGCAAGGGGGCGGAGGATGCACAAAGAGCAGATCGAGGCAAACACGCGAGCAGTTTACCCAGGTTCGGACCGCACGGATGCGTAAAACCCTACTCCTGCCTTGGTTTGTATTGCATTCTTGGCTCGGGAGCGAGAAGAGCTACAGTGCTGTTCGCTAACAAGACCGAGCGTGAGAGTGATCGATGATCGGAACCCCCTCTACGTTGCGCATGGGCCTCCTTTTATAGGTCAAAGGGGTCACCGACAGGTGGCAATGCAGTCGAGGGTAAAAATGTAAAATGGGTGGTAGTTGGAACAGTGTTTGCATAGTGCTCTATACCTAACTCTGACGGCAGGGGACAAGGGCATTGAATGCCCGTCGCCGTCGCCTTAAACAGTGTAAAAAAGCGTCCGTCAGGGTGCCACCGTCCGCCACGACAGTGGCCTTGTCATCGCATCTTGCCACCGTGTCCCCCAGGCTGCACAGCCTTCCGCCACGCGTCCCTGGAAGGGTCCCAGGGCGACGCGTGGGCGGATGAGCTAGAGCGCGGGCACTTAGTGGAAATACCTTGGCGCGGTCGCTACCTTGTCGCGCCTGGGAGCTTGTCGCTCTCCGGGCCTTGCCGGGACGCGTGGCGCGTCGCGGCAAGTCTCTTGAAATGCCATGTTTGGCCTTCCCGGCAAGCTCTTCTTGCCAGGGTCTCGTGCCAAAGAAGTGGTCTCGAGCCTTGAGTGCCCTTCCCGGCAAGCTCCTCTTGCCGGGGCCGTGCTTCTTTAACTTGAATACTTTCTTCTTGAATGGCTCCAAAGGAACCACAGTGGGCCTTGGCGGTCGCACGGCAAGCCCTGCCACGGGACGCTGCGACTGCCCGTGCACAAGTTCGGGATACTAAGGTACCCCTACTTTAGTACACCGACACGAAGTAATGGCGCGACACTTGTCGCAGCACACTTAAGCCGTTGAGCGTGCTCGAAACAAAGTAAGGGCGCGGCTAGCCACGAGTTGGTTCCTCCGCGCACAGGTTTTCCATACAAAGTGCGGTCGTTCAAGGAAGATAACTCAAAAATTAAAAAAATTGATTGCTCAAACTTTGGCAACTTAGCTTTTGTGTTGTTTTATTCCCGGGAAGGCAGGGTTTTCTTGAACAGCGCCTGGTCCATACCACTATCCTCCTCCCCCCGGCAAACTTGTGCGCGAGGAAATCTTCCTCTGCTGGAGAAAGAAGGCAGAAGAGAGAATATAGATATGGAGCTCTCGGGCTCGTTGTTGCTTACCGGTGATAGGTGCTGCACAAAGTGTCAGATAGTACATGCAAGAAAATGAAAAGGCATGAAATGACAAGTTGTGTGATGCACATAAGCTTTACTGATGCACGGGGTCTGCGCCCGGCTTTGTACAAAGGATTACATGCAACAGCGGCAAGACTTGTACAAAAGGTGGTTGCCGGAGCGGATCACGGCAACCGCGCCTTATGGGTAAAACTTGCGAAGATGCTCAATGTTCCAGGAGTTGCTCACCGGTAAGCCTTCTTCGGTCTCAAGGCGGACAGCGCCGGGCTGATACGTCCAAAACGTATCTATAATTTCTGCTTGCTACATGCCTCTTTTGTGTCATATTGCTATGATATTTATACACTTCCATACACTTTTGATCATATTTGGACTAACCTATTAACTCAGTGCACCCCAGTGCCAGTTTCTGTTTTCTGCTGTTTTTGTATTTCAGGTTTTCCCATCACGTAAACTGCCAGAAAAATCCCGGAAAAATTATATAAAAAATCAGCGTTCCGGAAGCTTCCTTGCGGCCAAAGTAGGGCCGGAGGGGGGCCACCAAGGCTCCAGGCGCCCTGGTGGCGCGGCCCCCCTCCTGGCCGCGCCGGGGGGG
>LR738713.1:870627408-870642091 GCA_902687465.1 Secale cereale
GGGGGGGGGGGGGGGGGGGGGGGGGGGCGCCTGGGCCCCCCAGGTCTCCGCTGATGCCCCCCTTTGGCATATATTTACACCGCGTCCCGAAACCCTCGAGGACGGAACCCTTTTTCGCGATCTCATCTCTGTTCCGCCGCCGCCGCGCTTCCAAGATTGGGAGCACCAGGAGAACTCTTCCCGGCACCCTGCCGGAGGGGAGGATCACCACCGGGAGCTTCTCCACCACCATGGACGCCTCCCAGATGAGTTGTGAGTAGTCTCCCTTGGACCATGGGTCCATGACCAGTAGCTATGTGATGTTCTCCTCCCATCTTTGTTCTTCACTAATTAGACCTCGTGAGCTGCCCTACATGATCGAGGCACATATGTAATCCTTATGCTGTTGCAATGTTGAGTTTGCTGGGATCTGATGGATTGTGAGATTATGTTCAGATTGTGTGTGAGTAATATATTTGATCTACCTCTTTTATATTTATGTTCTTGAGTAATTCTTGCATGTTCTCCGTTGCTGTTTGTTGCTTTGGCCAAATAGTAGGTAGTAACTCCAAGAGGGAACGTTATGCTTGATTGTGGGTGCATGCCCCTCGATGACTAGTTTGAGTGACAGAAACATGAGTCTAGGGGATGTGCTGTTGCCACAAGGGTGAAAACAACGGTGCTTGTACTCGCGGGTGCAAGGATTGTTTACTTTACGCAAAGTTCTTTTAATGCAGTTGTCTGTTGCTTTGAGTTTACACTATGGGTGGGACTCGCAACTTAATACCAGCGAGATGTTCTGGATAGATATCTCAAGGTGGATGATTAGTAGTAGATGCAGATGGATTTCGGTCTACTTACCTTGGCGTACCGCCCATGCTTTTGAGCCTCAACCTTTTTGCAGCATAGTTAGCATTGGTTTGCGCACATAATTCCGTCAATTGCCCAGCTGTAATTCGTTTACCTCACATAGCTGTTTTATCGTCTTTTGGGAGAGAGACATCACTAGTGAACATCATGGGACCCCGGTCCATATTACCATCATCGATCACATCCGCTATTTACTTTCTTCTTTTACTTACTAGTTGCAATTATACCTATCACTATTATCTCTTGCGTTTGATCCTTTGTAAACGACAAGGCCGGAGGGATTGACAACCTCTCTGTACTCGTTGGGAGCAAAGTTATTTGTATCTGTGTGCAGGTCCAGTTAATTGCTAAGTATCTGGCGCCATTAGCAGTTGACACCTTCTTGTTGAACCTTGGAGTCTCAGGGGAATTCGATCCTTGGTATCTTTGCCAAGGGAAAACTACCGCTACACTGCATCTCAAACCTTCCACTTGGGGTAACCAACGAGAGGCGAGAAGTCATCAGGCAAAGTTTTCTGGCGCCGTCGCCGGGGACTCCACTCTTCAAGATAGGGGAGTTGCACGCTATCTTTTATCTTTGCTTTTTAGTCTTGTTAGTTTACCTTTCAGTTTTCTTTATGTCTTTTCACTAGTTTTGCTTAATGGAAAACAGCAAAAATATGAGAGAGCTTTATAAGCTCTACCTTGCTTTGGGACGTGATGTGTTTGAAGAGAAAATTAAAAAACCTATGGAACTTTATTATTTGCATAACAATCATGATGGTGGTGATGTTATTCGTATGCTTTCTTTGAATATCAATATTGCTAATGACATGGAAAGCTCTAATCTTGGGGATGACACGTTTGATGAACATGATATTTTTAGCCCCCCGACTTTTGAAGAGAAAATTTACTTTGATGATACTTTGCTTCTTATATATGATGATTACAATGATGAATATGATGTTTTCAGTCCACCTACTATTGAGGATAAAATTTATTATGATTATGATATGCCTCCTAAATACAATGATTACCATGATGGTTATGATTGCTTTACTCTCACTATTCCTAATAAGAAAGATTATGATTATATGAAGAGTAATGATACCTTTTTGCATGTGGATCATGGTAACAATGCTTTATGTGATGCTTATATTGTTGATTTTATTCGTGATCCCACTAAAAATTATTATGAGAAGGGAACATATGCTTATAGATATTTCAATAATATCAAGTTCCCTCTCTTTATGTTGAAGGTTTTGAAGCTGCACTTGTTTTGTCTTCCTATGCTTATTGCTTTGTGCTTCAATGAATTATTCTATTGCAATATTCCTATGCATAGGAATCATGTTAGGCTTAAATGTTTTTGGTATTTGCTTCTTGATGCTCTCTTTTGTTCTTCAACTCTTATTCCTACGAGAGCATCATTAAAGTCTTAAGCCTATCTTTATGGCTATAAAGAAAGAGCTCTAGGGAGACAACCCTTGTTATCTTTACTTTCAGTTTGTTCTGTCAGTTTTTAGTGTTCTTGATGTTTGTTACTACTGTAGTAACATCACTGTATCTTTTCTTTTCAGCTTTGTGCCAAGTTTAGCCTCTGATTGCAAGAAAGTTCAAAAGTTGTGACGTGCTGTCCAGGAAACAGATTCTGTCCTTGGACAGAAAAATTCGTATAAAATCACCAGATCATTATTTTGGTCTGAATGTTTTCAACAGCGTGCTCTATACAATTGGCTTTCGGGCGTCTGTTCTGAGTTTTTTGATTTGAGTTGCAGAAGTGCCCCGAAAAAATTATTTACTACCTGCTGGTCTGTTTTTCACAGATTCTGTCCTGTTTTGCCTTTCCTTCATTTTGCAAACCTTGAGCTTGCTTTTTCTTTGCAAAAACCTTTTGGCAATCTTGAGAAACAGTAGACCTTCAAGAATATCCTTATTTCCTGCAAGGAACAATTATTTTATTATGGGTACTAACCTCGCTAATCAGATTATGATGAGTTATGTATGAAGGGTGTTTTCAAGTGTGCGAGGGAAGATGATAAAAAGATTCAGGAGTGTCAAACGCTCAAGCTTGGGGATGCCCCATGCACCCCCAAGAAATATTCAAGAAGACTCAAGCGTCTAAGCTTGGGGATGCCCCCGTGCATCCCCTTCTCCATCAACAATTATCAGTTCGTCTTTCGTTCCACTATATTTAGTGTTATGTGCTATGCTTGGAGCGTCTTGCTTTTAGTTTCCTTTTTAATTTTATTTAGCTTTGCTTGCTGTTCATAACGAGTTGGAACTCAGCTTTCTTTGTGTGGGAGAGAAACACGCTCCACTTCAACCTAGAACATAACATAGAATTTTCATGTCTATCTTTGCTGTGTGTGTTCTTGGTCTTTCAATACCTACTATCATGTTCAGCTCTTAGTTTTCATGCTTATCTTTTTAAAGAGCTTTTGTTTAGTTGGTCGCTGGAACTCTCTTTAGTTATCATGCTTATCTTATTAAGAGAGTTGGCTTCTGTTGCATTGGTTGATATGTCTATGATAAAATGCTATGTGCATAATGATGCTTAGTAGTTCATGTTTTCTTATGGTTAGTCTCAAATAGCTGGGGGGGTTCTCAATGTGTTATTGGAGTACCAACATGATTTGTTTGCCTATGATGTGGTATGGTTTAGTGACATCTTCCTTCAAGAATTTATTTTTATTGACTTGGCGTATGCTCACGCATATTTAAGACTGTAAAGAAAGTCTATCAAGCCTTGATGATTTTTAATTTCTGAGTAGCGATATAACTTCCATGCCTGATTCAATGTTGCTTTGTCGCTCTGCATGATTATGACCGTCATTGCTCTTTTAGTTGGTCGCTCCCAGTCTTTTGCTAACCTTCGCCTGTACTAAGCGGACTGACTGCTTGTGCATCCAAAATCTTTTAAACCAGTTATGCCATATGAGTCCACCATACCTTCCTATACATGGTATTTACCTGCCATTCCTAACGAAGACTTTCATGTACCATCTCGAAATTATTCAAAAAAGCATTTCTCTTTTGTGCCTCTGTTTTAGTTCATGAGGAAGTAGTAGTTAATTCATGATCTTTTTAAGTTGGACAAGCTTCACCCCGGGATTGCATGTCTAATGTGCAAACCCATAATACGAGAAGGAACTGGCATAGAGTGCGCCGGGCTCATTAAAAAATAATACAACAAACAAACCCTCCTTCACGCTTTGTTCAGAAGAAATCAGAAAACTTTGGCAGTGATAAACAAAGGAGATTAAGAGGATGTGATCGTCCTCATTCGGGAGCCATTCCTCGAAACTTGTCCAGCTCAAGAAGTGATTGAGTTATCTGCTAGCATTCGTTGACGAAACATGCATATTCAAAAAAAAATTATTACCTCTGTTTTTAAAACCAAGAGCTCTGGTACATGTTTAGTTTTTGTTTCCGACCACAGGTTTTCAACCTTGCCATCAAAAGCCACAGTTCGAGAGTCTCCACCTTCTTTAAAGCACCAACTACTGAGAGCATGATTGTCATTCTGAGTGTAATGTGCATTGTCCCAAAGTAGCATTGTCTTTTGCATGATTGTGATATCGTTTATTCTGAAATCATTGTATCTAGTCATCACTTAAACCTTGGAGGTGCCCCTGCATTTATGTTTTGCTTCACTAAAGGGGGCAAGCGAGGTACCACTTTATCATATTTGCACACCATGCTCATTACAAATCTTTTGAGTATTTCAGTATCATATTGTAAAACTTTCAGTTCTTTGTGATTTTCTCATAAGGCAACTTAATTACTACAGATTCATTGCCTCAGTAAGCACTTGTCATGTGACTATTAAAAGTTCTTATATGGTTAATAGCATGTCACCATAGAAATTATGCTTGTTATCATTTACCTACTCGAGGACGAGCAGGAATTAAGCTTGGGGATGTTATACGTCCAAAACGTATCTATAATTTCTGCTTGCTCCATGCCTCTTTTGTGTGATATTGCTATGATATTTATACACTTCCATACACTTTTGATCATATTTGGACTAACCTATTAACTCAGTGCACCCCAGTGCCAGTTTCTGTTTTCTGTTGTTTTTGTATTTCAGGTTTTCCCATCACGTAAACTGCCAGGAAAATCCCGGAAAAATTATATAAAAAATCAGCGTTCCGGAAGCTTCCTTGCGGCCAAAGTAGGGCCGGAGGGGGCCACCAGGGCTCCAGGTGCCCTGGTGGTGCGGCCCCCCTTTGGCATATATTTACACCGCGTCCTGAAGTCCTCGAGGACGGAACCCTTTTTCACGATCTCATCTCTGTTTCGCCGCCGCCGCGCTTCCAAGATCGGGAGCACCAGGAGAACTCTTCCCGGCACCCTGCCGGAGGGGAGGATCACCACCGGGAGCTTCTCCACCACCATGGACGCCTCCCGGATGAGTTGTGAGTAGTCTCCCTTGGACCATGGGTCCATGACCAGTAGCTATGTGATGTTCTCCTCCCCTCTTTGTTCTTCACTAATTAGACCTCGTGAGCTGCCCTACATGATCGAGGCACATATGTAATCCTTATGCTGTTGCTATGTTGAGTTTGCTGGGATCCGATGGATTGTGAGATTATGTTCAGATTATGTGTGAGTAATATATTTGATCTACCTCTTTTATATTTATGTTCTTGAGTAATTCTTGCATGTTCTCCGTTGCTGTTTATTGCTTTGGCCAAGTAGTAGGTAGTAACTCCAAGAGGGAACGTTATGCTTGATTGTGGGTTCATGCCCCTCGATGACTAGTTTGAGTGACAGAAACATGAGTCTAGGGGATGTGCTGTTGCCACAAGGGGGAAAACAACGGTGCTTGTACTCGCGGGTGTAAGGATTGTTTACTTTACGCAAAGTTCTTTTAATGCAGTTGTCTGTTGCTTTGAGTTTACACTATGGGTGGGACTCGCAACTTAATACCAGCGAGATGTTCTGGATAGATTTCTCAAGGTGGATGATTAGTAGTAGATGCAGATGGGTTTCGGTCTACTTACCTTGGCGTACCGCCCATGCTTTTGAGCCTCAACCTTTCTTGCAGCATAGTTAGCATTGGTTTGCGCACATAATTCTGTCAATTGCCCAGCTGTAATTCGTTTACCTCACATAGCTGTTTTATCGTCTTTTGGGAGAGAGACATCACTAGTGAACATCATGGGACCCAGGTCCATATTACCATCATCGATCACATCCGCTATTTACTTTCTGCTTTTACTTACTAGTTGCAATTATACCTATCACTATTATCTCTTGCGTTTGATCCTTTGTAAACGACAAGGCTGGAGGGATTGACAACCTCTCTGTACTCGTTGGGAGCAAAGTTATTTGTATCTATGTGCAGGTCCAGTTAATTGCTAAGTATCTGGCGCCATTAGCAGTTGACACCTTCTTGTTGAACCTTGGAGTCTCAGGGGAATTCGATCCTTGGTATATTTGCCAAGGAAAAACTACCGCTACACTGCATCTCAAACCTTCCACTTGGGGTAACCAACGAGTGGCGAGAAGCCATCACGGGCCTTGTGACTTGTTTCACCCGATAAGGGCCTCCCCACTTCGGCGTCAACTTGTTGGAATTCTAGGCGGACTGAACGCGCTGAAGAACAAGGTCGCCTTCCTCAAGACTTCTGGCTTTAACCTTGCGGCTATGGTAGCGGCGCAAAGCTTGCTTGTATCGAGCAGCTCGTACAGCAGCCTGAAGACGGTCTTCCTCAAGGAGCAGTGCGTCATCTTGTCGTAGCTGCTCTTGCTCGAGCTCATCGTAAGCGAGCACTCGAGGCGACCCGTATACGAGTTCCGTGGGGAGAACTGCCTCTGCTCCATAAACAAGAGCAAAGGGTGTCTGTCGAGTGGCTCGATTTGGCGTCGTCCTGATCGACCAAAGAGCCGCTGGTAACTCCTCGATCCAGTTTCTTCCGCACTTGTGCAGCCTGTCGAAAGTTCTCATCTTGAGTCCGCGCAGCACTTCGGCGTTTGCCCTCTCCGGTTGACCGTTGCTCCTCGGGTGAGCAACAGAACCGAAGTAGACCTTGGTGCCAAGGTCTTGGACGTACTGTATGAAGGTGCGACTTGTGAATTGTGTGCTGTTGTCGGTGATGATCCTGTTAGGGATTCTGAAGCGGCAAACAATCGACCTGAAGAACTTGACTGCTGACTGTGCGGTCACCTTTCTCACTGGTTCCACTTCCGGCCACTTTGTGAACTTGTCGATGGCGACATACAAGTACTCAAAGCCCCCGGCTGCGCAGGGAAAGGGGCCGAGAATGTCGAGCCCCCAGACCGAAAATGGCCAGGATAAAGGGATCGTCTGGAGACCTTGAGCTGGTTGATGTATCTGCTTGGAATGGAACTGGCATGCCTCACACTTGGTTACTTGCACAGTTGCATCCTGGAGGGCTTCTGGCCAAAAGAATCCTTGCCAGAACGCTTTGCCGGCAAGTGCTCTGGCGCCAATGTGGTGGCCACATATGCCTCTGTGTATCTCTGCCAACAGCTTTTGTCCATCTTCCCGGGGAATGCATTTCAATTTCACACCGTTGAGTCTTCTTCTGTATAGTTCGTTGCCGACAAACTGATACATATTTGACTGCCGGGTTATTCTTTCTGCTTCTTCTGGCTCTTCGGGAAGTTCTCCTGTTTGAAGGAAACGGACAATCTGCTGCACCCATGCTGGAGCCTGTGGCTCAACAACAAGGACTAAAGGCATCTGTGCTGCTGCGGGAACGTCAGCTTCTACGGCAAGAACCTGCGGTCCAGTCGGAGCTTGGCGTTCCCCGGCAAGCTTGCCGGAGCAAAACTTGCCGGGAACGTCTGCTTCAACTGTACAAACCCTAGGGTTTGCAAGAGCAGACTGTTCCTCAGCAACCTTGTCTTTGATCTTGGGGACCTTGTTGGCAGCTGCTTCAGGAAGCTCTGCCGGCAAGTAGTCACCAGAAACCAACTTTCTCTTCTTACTTTGTCCAGTCGATGGTGTTACGGATGGTTGAGTTAGCTTGAGCACAAAGATCCCCGGTTCCACAGGTAGCTTTAATGCAGCACACTTTGACAGGCCATCTGCGTCATCGTTCTGAGCTCTTGGAACGTGTTCCATCTGCAAGCCTTCAAAGTGCTCTTCAAGCTTTCTCACTTCGTCAACGTAAGCTTCCATCAACGTACTCTGGTAGCTCTTGTTCACCTTGCGGACGACCAACTGCGAGTCACCCCGCACAATCGGCTTCTTGATCCCAAGTTCCGCCGCGATTCTGAGGCCGGCAAGCAAACCTTCATACTCTGCAGTATTGTTCGTTGCTTGCTCCTTGGGAAAGTGCATTTGGACGACGTACTTGAGGTGCTCTCCGGTGGGGGCGACAAGCAGCACGCCGGCACCGGCGCCTTGCAGCGAGAAGGCACCATCAAAGTACATTATCCATTCTTTGCTTGCTTCTTTGACGGGAATGCTCGTCTCTGGAATCTCTACGTCTGGCGTTGGCATCCATTCTGCTATGAACTCTGCCAATGCTCTGCTCTGGATAGTTGAAGCGCTTTCAAACTTGAGGCCAAAGCTTGATAGCTCCAGTGCCCACTCGACAATCCTGCCTGTCGCTTCTGGATTTTGCAGTATCCTCTTCAGCGGAAAGCAAGTGACCACTGTTATCTCGTGTGCTTGGAAGTAGTGGCGCAGCTTTCTCGAGGCCATGAGAAGGCCGAAAAGCAGCTTCTGCACCCCAGAGTACCTTGACCTAGCCCCCTGGAGAAGGGAGCTGACATAGTAGACTGGGAGCTGCACCATCTTCATTCGTACGTCCTCTTGCATCTGCGCAGTTCCATCCTTGTCGGGACCAGAGCTTGTCGGGGAAGCCCCCTGCTTGTCGCTGGATGTGCTTGCCGGGGCTGTTGGCTCATCATCTGCCTCCCTTTCCGCTACTAACGCAGCACTAACCACTTGATTGGTTGCTGCTAAGTATAGCAGCAACTTCTCTTGTGGCTTAGGTGCGACAAGTATTGGAGTGGAGGATAGGTACCTCTTCAAGTCCTGCAGCGCTGGCTCTTCTTCCGGAGTCCATTTCATTGGACCCGCCTTTTTCAAAATTTTGAAAAACGGCAAGGCGCGTTCCGCAGACTTAGAGATAAACCTGCTGAGAGCAGCCACACAGCCGGCAAGCTTTCGTACATCCTTGACGCGCTTCGGGGCTTCGATCTGCTCGATGGCTTTGATCTTGTCGGGGTTGGCTTCAATCCCCCTTTGAGACACGAAGAACCCGAGAAGCTTGCCGGAGGGGACTCCAAACACGCACTTCTCGGGGTTGAGCTTGAGTTGGATCTTGCGCGGATTCGCAAAGGTTTCATCTAGATCTTGAATCAGAGTTGCCCTATCCTTGCTCTTGACCACTATATCATCCATGTAAGCTTCTACATTTCTGTGTATCTGTGGCTCAAAAGCGGTGTGGACTACTCTTGCAAAAGTCGAACCGGCATTCTTCAATCCAAAGGGCATGCGTATGAAGCAATAAGTGCCACATGGAGTAATGAATGCGGTCTTCTCCTCATCTTCTTCAGCCATAAATATCTGGTGATATCCTGAATATGCATCAAGAAATGAAAGCAACTCACATCCAGCCGTGGAGTCAACAATCTGGTCAATGGGCGGCAAGGGAAATGGATCTTTGGGACAAGCTTTATTCACATCGGTGAAGTCTATACAAAGCCTCCACTTCCCATTTGGTTTACGCACGACGACAGGATTGGCCAACCATGTGGGATGGAGTACACCTCTGACAAGGCCTACCGCTTCCAGCTTCTTGATTTCTTCTGCTATGAACTCTTGGCGCTCCACTGCTTGTTTTCTAACTTTCTGCTTGACGGGCCGCACGTGAGGACAAACGGCAAGCTTGTGCTCAATCACTTTCATGGGAACACCGGGGATATCACACGGTTGCCATGCAAACACGTCGACATTCGCCCGCAGGAAAGCAACGAGCGCGCTTTCCTATTTAGGATCAAGCGTGGCAGTGATGGTGAAAGTACCACCAGTGCCGTCCTCCTTGGCGGACACACTACTAGGAAAAGGGCTATAGATGGAATTGCTACTAATGGCGCACCAGACAGGCAGTGCGCCATTAGTATATAGTAATGGCGCACCAGCAACAGATACGCCATTAGAGTTCGAAGTACTAATGGCGCACCTTGCCTGGAGTGCGCCATTAGTATCAAGAAGTTTTTTTTAACTAGCGCGCCTGTCCAAACATACTAGCGGCGCATCCATGCATAGTGCGCCATTACTAGTTGTAACTAGTAATGGCGCACCTGCAGTAAAGTGCGCCATTAATGCTCTTTTTTATGATATTTTTTATTCTTTTTTTTACAAAACTACTAATGGCGCACTGTCCCAGAGTGCGCCATTACTAGTTTGAACTAGTAATGGCGCACTATGCGACAGTGCGCCATTAGTATGTTTTTTTTGTGTGCAAAACTTGTAATGGCGCACCAACTATAAATGCGCCATTAGTAACCTTGATTACTAATGGCGCATTTATAGTTGGTGCGCCAATAGTATGCGGGCAGCAACAAGATATTTTGGACAGCCTCTCTACCACACTCACTTCCCCCCCCCCACTTCTTCATTCTCTCCACCTCCTCTCCTCTCGGGTCCCTCCTCTTTTTCACCTCATTTCCACCATATATTCATTCAAATTAAGTGGTTAAATTACCTTGTTTTGGTAGGTAAGTATGGGGGGAAGCTATATTTATGTTGTTCTCCATACAACAATGTGCACATGCACTTTTATGGCGTAGCTAGATCTATGTATGTTTGTGGTGTTGCATAGGTTTGTTGTGTTGCATATGTGTTTGTGTTTGGAGGTGTACCGGTATTTGAAATGCGATAGTTGCCAATATTTTCCCGGAATGTTGATTCATTTCCGTTTCGGTGAGATTTTTGGCATTAAGCATTCATTTTTATCCTATTTTTAGGGAAAGTCATGGCAAATTTTTTCTTGGTTCTAAAATATCGTTTTGCTCTACCCCGCAGGGCGACCATGGTGCGCACGATGACCGAAGGCATCGTGAATAAGTTTTTGAGGTCCGCGAAGGCCGAGATGCTTCAAAAGAACGAGACGGAGATAAGATGTCCGTGTCGAAGATGCAAGCTGAAGAGCCTTATTGCGGACCCGGATTCCGGGCAGGTGCGGGACCACCTGCTCTTGCGTGGTTTCATGGATGGCTATCGGTGGCAAGGTGATGAAGATGACTACGAAGTCGTCCATGGGGGCCGGGCAAGAAATGAGGAAGGGCAGCAAGACAACCACCGCGGCTCGGGCGGGCGAGAAGACGAAGAATCCCCAGGAGATGATCACGAAGGTGATGCTGTACACAGTCATCATGTAGAAGATGCAGGACATGATGATGAGGAAGATGCCGGAGCAGACGACGGGCATGATCATGAAGATGATGATGCCTGCGGAGCAGACGACGCTGAACCATCGATGGGCTAGGTGCAGGACCCTCATATTCAAGAGCTGCTTCTCAAGCAGACCGATAACTCAAGAGCTGCCGCCCGAGAGAAAGCCAAGATGGATCAACTTGAGTTAGACGCGGTTACTCCATTGTATGAAGGATGCAGGCCCGAGGATACCCGCCTGAAAGTAACGCTCATGGCTCTGGAGATGAAGGTAAAACACAAAATGACTGACGCATGCTTCGACGAGAACATGCCATTCTGGCACGAACGTCTTCCCAAGGGGAACAAGTGCCCCACCAGTTTGGAGGAGGCGAAGAAAATCGTGTGTCCTCTGGATTTACCGCACGTGAAATACCATGTGTGCATGAACAATTGCATCATTTATCGGGACGAGCACGCGGAGTCTACCATATGTCCGGTGTGCGGCGTCACTCGATACAAGAAGAGGAAGAAAGCTCCTCGAAAACTGGTGTGGTACTTTCCGATCACTCCTCGTCTGCAGCGGTATTTCGCGGACCCTAAGGTAGCAAAGCTTCTGCGTTGGCACGCGGATAGGGAGGAGAAGAAGCGAGAAGATGACGCAAATGATCCGGAGATAGATAAAAAAGACAAGATGCTGAGTCACCCTAAGGATGCGAGCCAGTGGCAAGCGTTGAACTTCGAAGACCTAGAATTTGGGAACGATCCAAGGAACATCGTGCTGGGCGCGAGCACCGATGGAGTCAACCCGTTTGGCAGCCAGAGAAGCACACATAGCACCTGGCCTGTGTTTGTGTGGATGTACAACCTTCCCCCCTGGTTGTGCATGAAGAGGAAGTACATTCACATGAGTATGCTAATTGAAGTACCGAAACAACCAGGGAACGACATCAATCTGTATCTGGGGCTGCTGAAAGAGGAGCTAGACACGCTGTGGAAAACGCCAGCCAATACGTGGGACGCCGCAAAGAAAGAATATTTCCCTATGAGAGCCGCGCTGCTCACGACGGTGCACGACTATCTCGGTTACGGATATGTCGCGGGGCAGGTGGTCCACGGATTTTCTGGATGCGTCAGGTGCATGGATGACACAACGTATCGCCAGCTAGATAGAGATCCCGGGTCTTCGAAAACCATGTTCATGGGACATCGAAGGTGGCTTCGCGACGATGACCTGTGGAGAAAACGCAAGGATCTGTTCGATGGTGAAACCGAACCCCGAGGACGCCCGCGTACGAGGAGCGGCGTGGAAATAGACGAGCTGTTGAAAAATTGGAAAGATTGCCCACTGCCGGGAAAGAAGCAAAAGGCGCCAGAGCCGGGAAAGAAGTGAAAGGCGCCAGAGCCGCTGATGAAGGTATGGAAAACGAGGTCTGTTTTCTGGGACTTGCCGTACTGGAAGATCCACCGTGTGCCTCACAGCCTTGATGTAATGCATATCACGAAGAACGTGTGCGAGAGTCTGCTTGGTACCCTGCTCAACATGCCAGAGAGGACCAAAGATGGGCCGAAAGCAAGGGCAGACTTGAAATCAATGGGCATCAGGCAGGAGCTTCACGCTATATATGATGATCATGATGATGATGATGATGCGGCGAAGCAGGACACGGAAAGTCGTCGCAAAGGCAAAAAGGCCAAGAAGACCGGAAATGACTACCCTCCCGCGTGCTTCACTCTAAGTCAGGAGGAGATCGAGCAGTTTTTCACCTGCCTCGTAGGAGTACAACTTCCTTACGGTTACGCGGGGAAGATAAGCAGATACCTAGACCGGGCGAAGCTGAAGTTCAGCGGGATGAAGTTTCACGACTGTCACGTGCTGATGACGCAGATACTTCCAGTTGCAATCCGTGGTATCATTGACGCGCACGTTCGTGAAACCCTATTTGGCCTATGCAACTTTTTCAAAGTCATCTCTCGGAAGTCTGTTGGCGTGAGGCAACTCAGAAGGCTACAGGAAGAGATCGTGGTGATACTATGCGAGCTTGAGATGTACTTCCCGCCCGCATTCTTCGACGTTATGGTGCATCTACTGGTCCATATCGTGGACGATATCATCCAACTCGGGCCGACGTTCCTGCACAGCATGATGCCGTTCGAAAGGATGAATGGTGTCATCAAAGGATACGTTCGCAACATGTCACGTCCAGAGGGGAGCATAGCTAGGGGCTTTCTGACCGAAGAGTGCATCTCGTACTGCACGAATTATCTAGGCATCGAGAACCCCGTTGGTCTGCCCGTCAACAGGCACCTCGGCAGGCTCGCTGGATCGGGTCACCGTGAGGGTCACCGCGAAATGCATGTCGACTTCGAGGGTCGACTCGCCGACTTTGAAAGAGCAAACCTAGTCGCGCTACAACACATAGACGTGGTCGATCCTTGGGTGGTTCAGCACAAAACCTTTATTGAGAAGACATACAATGACCGAGGCCAACAGAGGACGGACGGAGATATAATCAAAGAGCACAACTCATGTTTCACGCGTTGGTTCAAGCAGAAGCTTCTGTCGTACCATTTACATGATGATTCTTCCGCGGAAGAACAACTCATATTCGCCTTGTCACAGGGCGCCGAGCACAACCTGATGACCTATGAGGCGTACGATATCAACGGCTACACATTCTACACCGAGGCCAAGGACATGAAGAGCGATGGTTATCAGAACTCCGGGGTAACGATGGAATCCTACACCGGTAATGACAAGGATAGATACTACGGAAGGATCGAGGAGATCTGGGAGCTGAGCTACGCTGGAGAGAAGGTCCCGATGTTCCGTGTCAGATGGGCCAAGAGCGACCTAAAAGAAGACCAGTATTTCACCACCATGGTTATACCCGAAGCCAAATCCAAGACCGTGGGCGCAAACGTCACCGCGAAAAATGAGCCATGGGTACTGGCTTCCCAAGTTGACCAATGCTTCTACATTACCGATCCGTCAAAGCCCAGTCGTGTTGTCGTGAGGAGAGGCAAAAGGAAGATCATCGGAATGGATGGAGTAGCCAATGAGCAAGACTTCGACAAGTACGGCGACCCAAGGATCGAACATGACGACGATGATGAAGTAGCAGCTTAAACCACAAGAAGAAGCAGGACCACCCTACCTAAAGGACGTCCGTTCCACAGAAGAACTCCATTTGCGAAAAAGAAGGGCAAGAAGATTGTGAACAGATAGCTAGATAAGATCGATTGTATTTAAATCATACCCTTCATTTCTCGATTGTATTTCATGGGCACTTTTTGAACTATCATGAATATTTTAAAATTTCATGGACACTCGATCTCGACCCACCCTCCATCTCGATCGCTATCCCACCTCGCCAGATCCGGTCCCCCTCGCCGCCGAGCACCCCCCGGTCCACCGGCCGCCGCCGCCGACCCCCCGCACCCTCGATTCCCCTACTCAACCGCCGCCGCCGAGCACCCCCCCGGTCCACC
>LR738713.1:870642101-870680390 GCA_902687465.1 Secale cereale
CCGCCGCCGACCCCCCGCACCTTCGATTCCCCTACTCAACCGCCGCCGCCGACCCATGATATATTCAAAATAATAAATTTGATGATATTTTTTCATATTCATAAATATTTTCAAATAACAAATTTGATGATATTTTTAAAAAAATTATTACTTTTTTATAAAAAAATATTACTGTTATGATTTAAACAAGTGTGAACATATTTAAACACAAATAAGTGTCAAACAGCATTTTAAATGCAAAAAAATAAAATTGGGGAGCCTGGGAATCGAACCCAGGACCTCCTAGTGGGTGTGCTGCGTGCTGACCAGTCGGGCTAGTGGGTGGGTTCTGTTGGGTAGTGGGTTAGGTGAAATATATACCTGACCAGTCGGGCTAGTGACTAGAACACAATACTAATGGCGCACCTGGGGTGGTGCGCCATTAGATTCTACATACTTATGGCGCACAGAGGTGCGGTGCGCCATTAGTAATCCCCCCATCCATATCGCCCCCACCGGCCGCACCCTCCTCTCTCTCCCTCGCCAGATCTCCCCCCTCTCCCCGACGCCTCTCTCTCCCTCCAGCGCCGCGCCGCCGCCCCCGCGCCACCCCCGCTGAGCCGAGCGCCGCGCCGCCGACGCCCTCGACGCCCGCGCCCCCGACGCCCCGGACGCCCCCGATGCCCTCGACACCCGCGCCTCCGACGTCCGACGCCCTCGACGCCCGCGCCCCCGACGTCCGACGCCCCCGTCGCCTCCCCGACTCTGCAGCAACGCCGCCGCCCGGAGCTACGCCGGCGACCACTCCATACGCAGGTAGCATCACTCCTCCCTCCTTCCTCTCTAATCACCACCACAAAGTCATTTTTTTTGTATTTCTGCCATTTTCGTTGAAGTACTCTAGATCAAAATTTAGGTCTGTGAGTGCTCTGTGAGTGCTCTGTGAGTGCTGGAGTTGATCTACAAGAAAAATATAAGTTGATTTCGCATCAGTAGAAATCGCAGACTGACAATTTTTTTAGGTTAGTACTGGAGTACTCTGTGAGTGCTGGAGTTGATCTAGAGTGCTCTGTGAGTGCTCTGTGAGTGCTCTGTGAGTGCAATTTTTTTAGGTTAGTACAATATTTCGCATCAGTTGATCTAGAGTGCTCTGTGAGTGCAATTTTCCTTGAGTGAAATGCTTGTACTCCTTGTGTTAGTACTGGAGTAGCATAATTTGTGTTAGTACTGGAGTAGCATAATTAACTGAAACATTTTCAGTTTAGTGTAGGACTTGCAAGCAGTAGTACTTAGCTTAGTTTAGTAGTTTAGTGTAGGACTTGGAGTAGTTTCAGTAGTTTAGTAGTTTAGTGTAGGACTTGGAGTAGTTTCAGTAGTTTAGTAGTTTCAGTAGTTTAGTGCAATGCTATTGGTGAATCTTATATCTGGGTTGGACCATGGCCTAATGAGCCTAGGATGGTGCCACAGCTAGCTTGTCTAGGTTAAGTTCAATATAACCCTCGTATAAGTGAGGTATTTTTTTCTGGTTTAGGTTAATACCATGATAAGGACATTCAGGCCATTGCCTTGTTGGCTGACCTTTTGACACTTAGCATGCCATGAGTGTTCTTGACACATATACCTCAAGTTGTAGCAATGGATTAAATATCAGTCCTAAAAATATGGGTCTGGCACTACTACCATAGTTCCTTTTTTTTACTGAAGGAAGCGTCTACAGTTTTTTTTAATAGATAAAAAGGTGTACATGATTTACATACCCTCGGGTGAAAAGAAAAAGAAAAGAAAAGGGGGATTTTAGACAATATGAAGTTGCTCTAATTATATGTTTTTAGGCTAGTATAGGGTGTTGCTTTATTCTGTCATCATTTGTAACTATGTCACAAATAAATTGTTCCTTCTTCTGTATTTGACAAGTAATGACTGTTGATAAGCTGAGGCATGTGGATTAAGCAGTTTCTTTGCTGTAACATACTGTATATCACTCCACAATGAAATACAGTACATATTGATGTGCTTGGTGAAACTTGTTCATGTACTGAACTACTAATGCCTTGTGATGCTCTGAATTACTTGTGATGCCTCTGAATTACTTGTGATCACATTGAGAAAGACTTGTAAAGATGATGATCACATTGAGAAAGACTTGTGATCACATTGTGATAGTTTTGCAGGTACCCCGAGAGGCCCTTGAGTTTGCTGGAATGTTGATTAACTTCCGTTCCGGCAAATTCGGGTACTCCATATGTCCTATTTTCAGCAAAGGTCATGCTGAATTTTTCCGTGAATTTTAGCATGACTTTGCTAAAAATAGGACATATAGGGTACTTGGGACTAATGCATGGGCCGGGGTATCTTAGTGGTTAATTAGGTAGGATCAAGTGCCCCTTTATTCTAGCTGCATTAAACCATAGGCGGCAATAGAGCCAAGTGATTAGGCCCAACTTACAATTCTCCTTCCTAGCTTAGCTTTTAGGATGCCTCGGTGTCGACAAACCATAAATTATGAAACCTTGGCTTTTAGGGTGCCTCGGTGTCGATAAAAACCGAAATGATGAAAGCTTAGGCTTTTAGGGTGCCTGGGCGTCGAAAAACCCTCAATTATAAAAGCTTAGCTTTTAGGATGCCTCGGTGTCGACAAACCCTAAATGATGAGACCATGATCTTGTTCCTTGACAATAACCAACTTTTTGACCAAACTTTGTTCCTATTTAGAGAGAAACATGGCCAACAACGATGAGGCCGGCGGTTCGGGCGCGAAGGCATTCTGGGAGCTGTCCCAGGAGATGGAGGAACATCCTCACTTGTATGAGGACGCCGCCTGCCACACCGATCCTGAGACCACTGATGGTACCGCGGAGGATGACCCCACTGATGCCACCACGGATGGTGCCGCCGAGAATGCAACCACTGATGATGGCGGCGCACGCACAGATGGCAGCCAAACGAAGAGGCAACAGAAGGACCGGCGCCCGACCGTGCTCCGCACCCTCAAGGAGGAAGTTACTGAAGTGGACTCCGACGGGAATCTAACGCCGCCCGAACGAATAGTCAAGGGGTACTCAATTCAGCTCGGGTGCATTCTCCGGAGCACCGTCTCGATCAACAGCGAGAACCTGAGGCATCCTGACAACGGGAATTACCGCGACCTCCTCTTCACGAAGCCGCACGAACGATACAAGTTCCCCGCTCAATTTGATAACACAAGCCTCAAAGGGAATAAAGTGAACAGTGCTGCCCTCACGAAGATGAGCAAGGCCCTTTCTACTTGGAAAACCAATGTGAAGATAATGATCAAGAAAGGTGAGAGTTATGAGACGATCAAGGAGAAACATCCTTCGATCACCGAAGATGACTACAACGAATTTAAGATCAATTGCTCGAGCGCCGGACACTCCGAATCAAGTCAGTGGGGGAAGGAAATGCGGCAGCTCAACTTAGGGGAACACACACTCGGTCCTGGCGGTTACAGAGTGGCGGAGCCTATATGGGACAAGGAGGAGGCGGACCGTGCCGAGCAAGGCCTACCGCCCCTCTTCGATAAATACGGTGACAAGCAGACCAGGAAATTTATCAGGGCCCGGTACAAGAAGGACCCGAAAACAAAGGAGCTGACCACAGATCCGAAGACCAGGGCGCTTGAGGCTGTTCTGGTAAGGAATACACCCCCGCGTAATTAGCTCCATATGGTTGCATTCTAATTAATGAAGCCAAATTTTTATATGATTCACATTCCTTCCGCAGGCGACTGAAAGCAGTAGCGCGGGGTCGACTAAGAGCGGCCCTTGGGACACGACTCTAAATAGGGCGTTGAATGTAATGAAGAACAAGGATAAGCTCGAGAAGCCGACGTCAGCTGGTCGTGTGGCCGGCAAAGGCTTGTCGACAAAATGGTCGTCATACTATAACGCTGGTGGGCGAAAGGAGAAAAAGACCAGCTCGGAAAGCCAGGCGCGCGAGGTTCAAGAACTCAAGGCACAGGTGGCGCGGATTCCGGAGATTGTCCAAGAGCAAGTGCAACAACAGATCGGAGCGACGATCACCGCCATTGTGCCTAGCTTGATCGAGGGGTTGCAGGCGTGGATTGCTGGCGGCCAACAGGGGCCGCCCCCGATTCCCAGCTTCACGGCCAGCAACTCGCATAACGCGATGGCGGGGCCATTGGTGTCTCCGGCGGAGGCGGCATTGGTGTCTCCGACGTCGGCACGGGAGCTTAATGCACCCGTGTGTACGCTGGCCGGCACCACTGCAGCAAGCGGCCCCTCCGTCAACTGCACGCCCGCCGTTGGCGGTGCCTCGACATTAGCCGAGCTCGACGCCATCATCACGGTAACTAATTAAGCCTCTCTCGGCCGAGGACTTCATCTCCTTGCCTTTGACTGGGCATCCCTGACGCCCTACATGTTTTCGCAGGGCGCCGCCGACGTTCCGTGCACTCTCCTGCACTTCGTGAACAACGAGTTGGTCGATGTCACCAAGGGAAAAATCGTTCAACCGGGCCAGTCCTTGTTCCATGGTAACAAGATGCCACCCAACTTGTTTAGGGTTCAACTGGTTCGGGTGCTGCCAGGCTGCGACGAGGTGTTACCTCCGATTCGACCCGTCAGGGCCGACGATGATGACGTCATGACCCTCAGTGCCTGCCTGAGCTGGCCCCTGCTTTGGCCGAAGAGCCAGATTCGTTTGGGGGCGGGGGAAACCACACCAAAGACAACACCGCCAGTCGTGCCGGCGCCAAGTCGTCCCCATGGCAAGTCCGCCGCAACGGTGCCGGACATCCCTATGCCACTGGATCCAAACATGCATATGGCACAGGATCAGAACGACGACGACGACGATACATTTGCCAATGTCGATGAGTACTTTGCCGATCATGGGTACGGTGAAGACTTCATGGGGGCTCCTTCTCAAGAACCCAACCCAACAAAAGACGTGCGCGATCAAGCCGGTACCGCGGAGAAGCCAAGTTGCAACAGGCGTCGTCTGCCGTTCAGCTCTCAGGAGACGCCTCCAGCTGCTGACTTCACCGAGCCTCAGATAGGCGAGGTGCGAAATATGATCAGCCCCAACACACTAAAGAAGGCGGTCTCTGAGCAGAACTCGGTCCCAATTCAGGAGATCAAGAAGAAGGCACGCAAAAGAAAAACTAACAAGGGTGCGAGCCAGCTGGCACCGAGTACGATCCGTGCTCAGGACGGGCCACCTTCACCTGAGGATGTAATGAGGAGGGTGCATGTGGCGGGTAGGCCGATGCTACCGACAAATATGCTCGATGCTGCAACCGGTGCTATGCGGAGTCTGCATGACAGTGTTCTTTCTTTGGAGAAGCGGCGTCTCAGAGAGAAGGATGTGGCATACCCGGTTTTCGCGGCCAAGGTGCCGCAGGGCAAGGGCTTTGTGGATGATCGTCCTGCGGTTTGATGACATCCACGCTATGTTGAACCTTCATCCGCTGCACTACACCTTCGTTCGGCTATTTTCGCTAAGTATGGAGATACGGATCATTCGCGACAAGACCCCGGACATCGTGATAGTCGACCCCTTCTACATGCGTGCCAAGATCTTGGGCAGCGCTGGGGACCGGCAAGTCGCGAGTTCTTACCTCCAAGGCGTCATTCTGGCAAACCGAGATAAGGATAACTTCCTCGTGCCTTACTTTCCCGAGTAAGTCCTCCGCCTCAACCGCCCCGTAACATATGAATTCTTAGACTTCGATCGTTCTTCTTTTAACATTCCGTGTTTTCTACAGTGACACACAGTGCACGCTCATCCTACTAAGCCCCAAATATTCCATGGCCACGTATTTCGACCCGGACCGTCAGTCGGCTGTAGACTACACAAATGTCAAGAAGGTTCTTGATGATGTTCTCGCCGGCTACGCCAAATCTGGAGGCACCTTCACCAGGACAACTCGTAAGTACGGCAAGCACGTGTTCTCCCACAACACGACGTTCTGCTGCGTCAAGCAGCCGCCTGGCGGTCAGAAGGGTGCCTACTACGCCATCCATCACATGCGGGCGATCGTACGGGACCATCATCAACTTCTGCTACCGAGTAAGCTCAAAGATTGGGCCGCGCGCGTGTCGGCAATCCAGGACGCGGACATCAGACAAGATTTCTTTCGCATCCAGTCGGAGTTTGCGGAAATCATCCATCAAGATGTCCTTCGTACCTCGGGGCAGTTCTACCTTAGAAATCAACCGTCGAACAGTGACATCGACACAATGCTACAAATGCAGGCTGACAACGCCCGTGATTTCATGACTCCCATGATAGACGGCGGCTTCATCCACACTCCGGTGCATTGAGTCGAGTCGAAAGCAGTGATGCTGTGTCTAGTTCTGAAACATCGATTGGCTCATGTTGTAATTAAACTTTAATGAACTTGTAGTATGTCTCTTTGGATTCGAGAGTCGTTCAACTTAGATGTAATCGATGCTATTAATGTCTTGCTTTTCTCTTTCGATCGTTATGTTGCATACTTATATATTGCTTATGAATTGTCTGTGAATTGGTACTAACGTTTCGTTTGGCTAGTGCATATATAGCGATGCCGTCGTATGTCGTGTACAAGGGTAAGGTTCCCGGAGTATACGACGACTGGGAGGAGTGTTGGACACAGGTTCACCGATTCAGCGGTAACAGTTACAAAGGGTACACCACTAGGGCCGAGGACGAATCTAGATACGCCCGCTATCTAGCGGGAGAGGGGAGGGAGCGTTGGAGGAACCGGATGAAAACAAGTTTCATCGTGATGATGCTCATCGTGACGACCGCAGCTCTCTTCTATGTGATGGTAGTTTAGATGATTGATATCGACTTGTAATGTGAAGACAAACTCACTACTCGCGGTCTCAAGACTTGTAATATATTTTTCTATCTTTGTTCGGTCTTTTCAATTCGGAGACTAATATGATGAATTGTATTCGGAGACTAATATGATGAATTGTATTCAGAGACTAATCTTCTATTGTATTCGATGAATGTGTTGTTGATGTGTGCTGTCTATATTCTGTGCAATTATACATTTTGTAATCTGTGCACAAAAACAGAAAAATAATATTAAAATAAACCTAATATTCATACTAATGGCGCTTCAGAGCACAGTGTGCCATTAGTGTGCCAAAGCATACTAATGGCGCATTATCAGCCAGTGCGCCATTACTATATGGACATTACTAATGGCGCATCATACCTTAGTGCGCCATTAGTATGGCAAAGCACCTGGGTACACATGGCCCCTGGGAGGCATACTAATGGCGCACTACGGTGCACACTAATGGCGCATCTGCGGTGCGCCATTAGTATACCAGATACTAATGGCGCACCGGAGGTGCGCCATTAGTATCAAATACTAATGGCGTGCTAGTAATGGAGCACCACTAATGCGCCATTAATGGCCAAATTAGGTGCGCCATTAATAGGCCTTTTCCTAGTAGTGACACCTTCTTTGTCTCTGGTGGAGCTGCCATCGCCTTCTTGCACTTGCCGGTGGAGCTCGATGGTGCGTCCTCGACGGCAGCGCATCACTCCGAAGAGGTGCGTTTGCCGGAGTGGGCCCCAGAGCTCTTGCCGGACTTGGTCTTGTTCTTCCCCCCGGGAGCTTCAGCGGCAAGTGTCTTGCTATCTGTTGCGGCTGCTGCGTCCCGGTAAATCTTGTCGGCACAGATAAGGGCATCTTTCTTGTCGCCGGGAACAGAGATGACGCTTATCGGGCCTGGCATCTTGAGCATGTTGTAGGCATAGTGAGAGGCTGCCATGAACTTGGCGAGCGCCGGACGGCCAAGTATCCCATTGTAAGGTAATGGGATATCGACAACGTCAAAGGTGATCCTCTCAGTCCTGAAGTTCAGCTCTCCGCCAAATGTCACTGGCAGCGTGATCTTCCCCTTCGGCTTGCTCCTTCCCGGATTGATCCATTGGAACGTGTCGGTTTCTTCGAGCTCATTGTCGGGGATCTGGAGTTTCCGGTCCACAGCGGAGGAGATCAGGTTCAGGCCGGCCCCGCCGTCAACCAGCATCTTGGTGACCTTGAGGTTGCGGATAGTTGGTGAAACCAACATCGGCAAGAACCCGATCGTAGTTGTGCGATCAGGGTGGTCCTCAATGTCAAAGATGATGGGCGTGCTGGACCACTTCAGAAGTTTGCGCGACTCGACGGGCGGTTCTGCCGCATTAACTTCCGGCACCCATTGCTTGAGTTGGCGGTGGGAAGTATGCTGAGAAGCACCACCTTCAACGCACAGAACCTCCGTGGCCTTCTGGAACTCCTGCTCGCTGTTATCTCCGTCATCCATGTCTTCGTCGTCGTCTTCATCTTCGTCCTTGTCGCGGCCGCGGGGAGGTCTGTCTCCTTGCTGCTGCTTGGCCTTGTCGCGGCGTCCTCCCCGGCCGTTGAACGGCCGCTTCTTGCCGGACTCTCCACCACCTCCCTGGGCCTTCTCCTTGTCGCGTCGCTCGTACTCAGCTTTCTGCTGCTCGACGAGGTACTCGAATCTTTTGCAGTTCTGGAGGTCGTGGCCCTTGGTGCGGTGGATCTTGCAGTACTGCTTGTCGGAGCGGTCCTGCTTGTCGGCGGCTGCCATAGTCTGGCAGTTGGTGCACGCGGCAACCTCTTTGCCGGAGCCACCAGTCTGGGCTTTCTTGGCGCCAGCCTCCTTGCCGGACTGCTCAACGACTAGCACTTCTTTGTTCTTCTTCTTTTTGTTGTTCCGCCGCCGGTTCTTCTTTGCCGGGGCGGCATCCTCGCTATTTGTTCCCCCTGCTCTAGTATCCTCTCCGAGGAGTTTCCTCCCCTCTTCAGCACGTGCGCACTTGTCGGCCAGGGCATAAAGCTCACTGACGTCTCGGATCTTGCACATCGCCATCTCCTCCCTCATCCTGCAGTTACGCACGTTCTGGTGGAACGCGCTAATAACCGCGGCAGGGTGGACGTCTGGGATGTTGTGCTGGACGCGGCTGAATCTCTGGATGTACTTACGCAGGGACTCCCCTTCCTTCTGGGCGAGTATATGGAGGTCACTCTCCTGGCCATGGGGCTTGTGGCCACCTGTGAAGGCGCCGACAAACTGATGGCACAGGTCAGCCCAAGAAGAAATGGAGTTCTCCGGCAAGTGCATGAGCCAAGATCTGACATTTGGCTTGAGCACTAGCGGGAAGTAGTTTGCGAGTATCTTCTCGTCTCGTCCCCCGGCAGCCTGCACCGCGATGGTGTAGATGCTGAGGAACTCTGACGAATGAGTCTTGCCATCGTACTTCTCGGGTACGTCGGGCTTGAAGTTCTTCATGCTAGGCCACTGGACTTGCCGCAGCTCGCGAGTGAACGCAGGACAACCCGCCGCGTACGGCAAGTCGCCTGGTCCCCCGGGCGCGTGCACGTCAACGGCGGGCCCAGTGCGCTGGTCGGATTGTCGCCGCGCTTCTCTTCGACGCTCGATGCGGGTTCGAGCGTCCTCTTGTTGTCTGTCGTCAAGGACTTGGCGCTGATCGCGGCGAGCTCGCGGATCCGACGAGGCAGTGGAGTCGTCGTTGATGTTTATCCGGCGAGTCGGCGATTTTGGCCTTCGGGGCGGGGAGTGCACGGTTGTTGCACCCCCGGCGGTCTTGTCGCCATCAGCCCGCGCCTGGCTAACTTGCCGCGGCCGTGACGTGGTCGGCTGCTGCGGAGTGTCTCCGTTGGCGAAGGCGATGAAGCTCTGGATGGTGGCCCTCCAGTCATCGGCTTTGCCTGTCGCTGGAGGGAAGTCGAGGAGCAGTTGAGCTCGAGCTAGAGCTTCTGCTGGAGTGGCGGGGAGCGGTGGCGAGCGGTGCGAGGAGCGAGATATGCTCGGACTTCTAACTGCGTTAGAAGGAGCAGCGTATCGTCCCGGCGACCGCGCCTTGCTCGTGCCAGCATGTTGGCCTTGAGCGTCCCGCGAACCGCCAGCTTGAACTTGGCCCAGCAAGCGTATGGTACCTTGTGTACCACGTCACTGCCGGTCCAGCGCCTCCTGAGACGGGCGCGGTGCATGCACGGACGCCGAGGTCTTGGAGTGCGCCCGGTCGTCCGTCTTGTCCTTGGACTTGGCGGCGCCGTGAGTTTCCTCGACGACGTCAGTCCTTCCGCCGGCGTCTACCCCACCAGCCGTTGGCTCCGGCGGTGGTGGGATCGACTCGGACGGGCCTGCTGCCTCCGAAGCCTTCATCTTCGGCGGCATGCTGATGGAGTCGATGAAGTTGATGAAGTTGACGAAGTTGGTGGAGATTTCGCCCGCGTGAACGCCGGATCAGGTTCACACAACCTCGACGCAACCCCTACCTGGCGCGCCAAAGATGTCGGGGAAACTGGTCGCCCACGAACACCTATGGGACTGGAGCCCCTTTTCGGTACGACAAGGGGGCGGAGGATGCACAAAGAGCAGATCGAGGCAAACACGCGAGCAGTTTACCCAGGTTCGGGCCGCACGGATGCGTAAAACCCTACTCCTGCCTTGGTTTGTATTGCGTTCTTGGCTCGGGGGCGAGAAGAGCTACAGTGCTGTTCGCTAACAAGACCGAGCGTGAGAGTGATCGATGATCGGAACCCCCTCTACGTTGCGCATGGGCCTCCTTTTATAGGTCAAAGGGGTCACCGACAGGTGGCAAAGCAGTCGAGGGTAAAAATGTAAAATGGGTGGTAGTTGGAACAGTGTTTGCATAGTGCTCTATACCTAACTCTGACGGCAGGGGACAAGGGCATTGAATGCCCGTCGCCGTCGCCCTAAACAGTGTAAAAAAGCGACCGTCAGGGCGCCACCGTCCGCCACGACGGTGGCCTTGTCATCGCATCTTGCCACCGTGTCCCCCAGGCTGCACAGCCTTCCGCCACGCGTCCCTGGAAGGGTCCCAGGGCGACGCGTGGGCGGATGAGCTGGAGCGCGGGCACTTAGTGGAAGTTTGCCGTGGCAAATACCTTGCCGCGGTAGCTACCTTGTCGCGCCTGGGAGCTTGTCGCTCTCTGGGCCTTGCCGGGACGCGTGGCTGTCGGGGGAAACTGTCCGCCACGAACACCTATGGGACCGGAGCCCCTTGTCTGTGCGGTACGAGGGCGGAGGGAGCACAAAGAGCAGATCGAAGCAGACGCGCGGGCAGTTTTACCCAGGTTCGGGCCGCACGGATGCGTAAAACCCTACTCCTGCTTGGTTGTGTATTGAGTGGGGCGCTCGGGAGCTTGAAGAAGTATCTACACCGTGCGTGAGAGTAATCTAGGTTTCGAACCCCCTCCACGTTGTGCATGGGCCTCCTTTTATAGTGCAAGGGGTCACCGACAGGTGTCAACGTAGGAGAAAGGGGTAAAAATGTAAAAGAGGTGGTAGTTGTAACAGTGCGGGAACAGTGGAGCTACAGTACAGAACAGTGGTCTATACCTACTTTAACAGTGGGGGACAAGGGCATTTAATGCCCGTCGCCGTCGACCCCAAAAGCTCCCGCCTTAGCGTCTCCGTCCGCCACGGCGACGGATTTATCACCGTGGTGTGCCACCGTGTACCCCAGGCTGCACAGCCATCCGCCACGCGTCCCTGGTTAGGCCCCAGGGCGACGCGTGGGCCGATGAGCTGGAGCGCGGGCACACAGCGTAGCCTCCCCGGCAAGCGCCTTGCCGGGGCCTTGATCTTGCCGGGCCCGGGAACTTGCCGCTCCCCGGGCCCCTTGCCGGGGCGCGCATAGCGCCGAGGCAATATCTTCTAATCTTCCTGGCAAGCTCCTCTTGCCAGGGTCTTGTGTTAGTGGAACAGCCTTGAGCCTGGTACGGCCTTCCCGGCAAGCTCCTCTTGCCGGGGTCTCGATCTTCTGTCTTGTATACTCTGTTTTTGAATGGTTTAATAGGAGGCAGGAAGGTCTCCGGCGAGCACGCAGTAAACCTTGCCGCGGGAAGCTGCAACTGCCCGTGCACAAGTTGGGGTACTGGGGTACCCCTACCTTAGTACACCGACAGGAGCCCCCGGGCCTGGGCCACACACGGTGCCGAGCGCTGTTGGGCCAGGCCCAAAACAGTGCACGGGCACCCGCGGCCCGCGGCGCGCCGAATCCACTTCCATATCCGCCGCACCCCACGGTAACGGCACGCGTCGATTGCGGCGCCGTGGGATGGGACGTGCCCACGATCTCTTAATGGAAAGGGGGAAACGCCCCCCACTCCCCCATAAAAGCAGAGGCAGCGGGCGCGGTTCCCCTCCCTGTGCTCTCATTACGTCGTCTTCTACCTGCAAAAAGATTCCTTCTTGCGCTCCGCCTCCACAGCTCCGCCGCCGCCGAGCTCTTCGTCCCCTTCCTTCCGCCGCGTCCGCCATGGCCCCAAAGACCGACAAGGCGAAAGCGGAGAAGTCCAAGAAAGAGAAATCCGAGCAAGCAGCCAAGCTCATCGCTTACCGGAAGCGGCACGTCGTCTTCTCACCGAGGCTCGACGTGCAAGAACTCTGGAACAAGTATTACTTGTTCTGGTCCAAGGGCACCGATGCGCATCCCCGCACCCGAGCATACCCGGCCGCCGCCAAGGACAACTATCCCGGCGGGTATTACTTCTTTGCTGCCTTTTTCCACTGTGGTCTCTGTCCTCCTTTTTCGAACTTCTTCTGTGATATCATGAATACGTATGGCTTCCATCTGCTTGATTTCACCCCCAACGCCATCCTCACCATGGCCGTTTTCGCACATATGTGCGAAAACTTCATAGGAGTCCACCCCAACGTAGCCCTCTTTAGACACTTTTTCACCCCTAGAGCCGAGGCCGATGCCCCTCTCTCCGGATGCATTTCTTGGGTCTTCCGTCTCGGGAAGAAGGGGTCGTACTTGCCGGGGGAGCTCCGCGGCAAGTGGGAGGAATGGCGAGCGGAGTGGTGCTGGATTGTAGAAGATCAGCCGCAAGCCTTCACTGCGCCGCGCACAACGCCTATCGCGCGCGGCAGAGATTGGAGCGATCTAGACTCCGACGACGTCAAGCTCGACATCGCCCTCGTCCGGATCCTCCGCCTTCGGCTGGCCCGGCTGTCAGTTGCCGAGGTGGGCGCAGATTTCCTCCGCCGGCGCATCGCCCCTCTCCAAGACCGGAAGAGGCCGGCCTGGGAGTACGGCGGCCCGGCAGACATCATGAGGCTGCGCCCCGGGCTTAATTTTAACTTCACCACTCTGGAGCTGCGCGGGATGGTACGAGAGCTCTTCAAGTACGACCCGGCGCACCCCGAGTGGTTCAGGACTCCCCGGGAAGTGGTGCCGCTCTGCAACAACGCCGCGAGGGACCGGATCCTTGCCATGATGCCGATGTGCGACTCGCATGGCTTGGACCGCTCGTGGATCGCCCCGAAGCCCATCGACGTCCTCAACTTCTACGACAACCTCGTCGAGGTGGCGAGCAACAAGGAGGACCTCAAGCTGCATACGCGGGACACCACCGAGCAGGAAATCGCCTACATAGCTTCTCGGGCTGAGGAGGCCGCCGCAGCCGCGGCGGCAGGAGTCTTCGGGTTCTCGCCGGAGGAGGCGGAGGCCGAAGAGGCGTCCACCCAGGCGGAAGAGGCGGAGATCCGCCGATTGCTGAACCTCCCACCCGACGCGCTCGCCGGGGTCCCCTCGTTGAGGCACTCCGGGATCCATGGGATCGCGACGGAGGCCGCGGCAAGGGAGGGCACCGCCGGAGGAAGCAGAGGCGCCGCGAGGGGCGGAGGCGCCAAGGGGAAGAGGGCCGCAGCGCTGGATGCTGGGCCCAGCGAGCCGGCCGGGGCAGAGGAGGAGGAGGAGGAGGAGGCCGAAGACTCCGGCGGATCTACAGAGTTGTACGCCGACGACCTCTCCTCGTCGGAGAGCTCCCCGCCCCCGGCAAGCCCGAAGGGGTCCCCGGCAAAGCGTCTCCGCAAGGCGGCGACGGGGGAAAGGGCACAGGCGCCCCGGCAACAGCCACCTCGGCGGGCGGCTCCCCGGGGGAGTCAAGCCGCGCCAAGGCCGTCCGGCGCACCAGCCGCAGCAGAGGCGGGCCGTGCGCGGACCACGACGGAGGCGCCCCGCAGGCCGGCAGCGAGCCGGCAGGGGTCTTCTCGGAGCGGAGCAGCGGCTCCGCCCGCCCCCCGGGCGCCGGCGGCCACAGGGGCTGGGTCTTCGCAGCCCCCTGCCCCGGTGAGCACCAAGCGCGCGAGGGAGTCTTCGCCTCCCGCTCCTCGCGTCGACGCGCCCACGGTGGAGTATGACTTCTCCGCCCTGAGCGAGGACGACGAGGAGGACCAGGAGTAAGGATCCGAGATTCTTCATCTTCTTGATTTTTGTCTTGAGCTTCTGTTGATGCTAACTCTGTCTTCTGTTCTGGTTTCAGGACCCTGGCCCACCGCGCCGCGAAGAAGGCCAAGGCGCCCGAGGCCGAAGTCGCGGAGGATTCGGCAGCGGCGGCAACAGAGGGCGCGCCGGAGCCGAGCCTGCCGGACTCTGGCACTGCTCCGATGAGCAGCCCCCAGCGCAGCCCGCAGCGCAGCCCCCAGCGTAAGTCTGGGGTTCTTTCTTTTTGCTCGTCGGGGTACGTCTGAGGCTTTTGATTTTATCTTCATGTTTTGACGTTTCTTGTCTTGTTCCGTGCAGAGGAGGAGCCGCAGCGGGAAGAGCGCCCGGAGACCACCGCCGAGGAGCTGCAGGCACCGCCATCCCCGCCAAGGCAGGACTCTCCGGCAAGGGAGAGTGCTCCGTCAAGGGCGGGTACTCCGCCAAGGCAGAGTACCCCGCCAAGGACGAGCAGCCCGGCAAGGGCGGCCACCCCGCCAAGGCCAAGTTCCCCGGCGAGGGCGACTACTCCGACGAGGCCGAGCTCCCCGGCGAGGGAGCCCGCCGCTGAGGACGCCCGCCAAGGTAACCTTTGTAACTTGTCTTCTTGGCTTATCTCTTTTTTGGATATTTGCTTGGGTCTTGAATTTCTTTGTCTTCTTCTTCTTCCTAGATCTTCCTCCTCCTGTGCCTATGGAGACGGAGGTGATTATCCTCGAGGAGGAGGATGCGCAGGGCGGCGGCGGCGACGCTCCAGTCGTCGAGGAGGTGGGCGAGGCCGCCGAACCGGCCGCGCAAGAGACTGCTCCGGCTGCGGACGCAGCGGCCGGGGAGGGGGACGGTGGCCGCACCGCCGACCCGGAGGTGGCGGGAGCATCGGATGCTGCGCCGGCCACCGGTCCCTCCGCCGGTGAGGAGCAAAGGTTCTATCTCGAGGCCCCCAATGGCGTCTTCATCCGGATGCCGTGGGGGTCTTCGTCGCGAGCTCCTGCGGAGGGCGAGGCGTTCGACGGAGAGGTCCTCGCCTCCGCAGGCCTGAAGATCGTCCAGGCGCCCGGTGGAGGTGAGGGGCCCGAGGAGGAGCGATTGCTTCATCAGCTCCTGGCCCTTTACCGGGCCAGGCAAGCAAAGCTCGCTTCCCGGGAGGCTCTTGCCGCCAAGGCTGCGGCAGAGATGGAGAAGCGTGCGGCGGAGCTCAGCGCCGCCAACCAGGCTGCTCTCCGCCAGGTGGCGGAGGAGCGAGAGCGTCTCGCCGGCGAGTACCAAGAGTGGGTACTTGAGAGGGCCGAAGCCGATGAACAGCAGCGCCTCGCCGGGGTGGAGATGTCCCGGCGAGAGGGAGAGCTCGCGCAGCGGAAGGTGGAGCTGGATTCTCATGAAGAAGACCTTGCCGCTCGCGAGGCTGCCCTTGGCGGGGAGCTGAAGGAGGCGAAGGCCGCCGCGGTTGCCGCGGAGGACGCCAAGAAAGAGCTCGCCGCCAAGGTTGAACAACTGGAGAAGGCGATGAAGGTGAGCGCCGAGAAGGTTGCCGCGCTCATCCTGGAGCGCAAGAAGGACGCTCACACAAACTCAGAGCTCCAGGTGAGTTTATCCAAGAGGGGTGACGAGCTGAAGGCCGCCAAGGATTCCATTGAAGACTTGGAGCTGAAAGTCACCACCCTGAAGGAATCGCTTGATGCTGCCCGGGCCCAGGAGACCAAGTTGAAGGATGAGCTCCGCAAGGAGCGAACCTTGATGGAGAGCGTCAACAAGGCCTCCGAGCTCTTCCGGCAGACTATCGAGGTGTGGACCGAAGAGCTGGTTTCTTCTGCGTCCAACATTGACCAGGAGTTGCTTGCTTTGAAGGTCGAACATCTTATCTACTCGCCGGATCCAGACCTCCCGCACAGCGCCAAGCTCAGCCTCTTCTTCAGAGGCGTCGCTCCGGCTCTTGCAGGTCTCCGGAACCGCATCCCCGCGCAGCTGGCCGAGGAGTCGCGCCGTCTCTGCGCGGGAACTCTGGAGCGGGTGTTGACGAAGATCGTATACCGCAACCCGGGGATCAACCTCACGAACGTTCTTCGCACCCTGCCGGCAGACGCAGACACGGAGGCCCTGAAGGAGCAGGTCGGCCACATCATCGCCAAGGTGGCAAAGCTTGGCAGGAAGGAAGGCGACCGCGTAGACTAGGGCTCCATTTATCTTTATCTTTTTGTTGCTGCATATTATGTTATGAACTTATTAATCCATTGCGACAAGTTATCCTTGTAAGATATTCGCTTTACTTCAATCAATCAGTGCGATGTTATCTTCCTTGTTCCAATCTTTGGCTTTGTATGTTTTTCACCCTACGCTCCCGGGGAGCTTGCCGGCAAGGGGCCCTTGTCGCGAGCGCTGAGTGCTGGACTCTGAGCAGCCTGCTGGCCAAGGTCCTCGCCGGCAAGCAACTTTGCCGCAGCTGGTCGCAACGCACTTAGCTTGCTGAGCGTACTCGGAAACGAGGCAAGGGCGCGACACTTGTCGCAGCTCACTTAAATCGTTGAGTGGACTCGAAAACAAGATAAGGGTGCGGCAAGCTACGGGTAGGTTCCTCCGCGCACAGGTTTTCCATACAAAGTGTGATCGTTCAAGGAAGACAACCAAAATTTAAAATTTGAACTGGTCAAATTCTAACAACTTATCTTTCATATGCTGCTTGCTCATGTTGCTTGCTTTCCGGTAAGGCTCTTCTTACTTGAACAGCACTTAGTCCCTCCTCCACCTCCTTCCCCCCCGGCAAACTTGTGCGCGAGGAACGTTCCTTCTGCTTAAGAGAAAAGGAAAAGGAGAGGGAAACAAGCATATTGCCTTTCGACGTAATGGTGCTTACCGTATGTCTGAGTGTTGCATCAAATGCCAAACAAAACATGCAAATAGCAAAGAGAAGCATGCAAAAGGCAATCGATGCGAAAACACGAAATCTTTACTGATGCACGGGGTCTGCGCCCGGCTTTGTACAAAGGGTTACATGCAACAGCGGCAAGGCTTGTACAAAAGGTGGTTGCCGGAGCGGATCACGGCAACCGCGCCTTAGGGGTGAAACTTGCGAAGATGCTCTATGTTCCAGGAGTTGCTCACCGGTAAGCCTTCTTCGGTCTCGAGGCGGACAGCGCCGGGCCTCGTAACTTGTCTCACCCGATAAGGGCCTTCCCACTTCGGCGTCAACTTGTTGGAATTCTTGGCGGACTGAACACGCCGAAGAACAAGGTCGCCTTCCTCGAGACTCCTGGCCCTGACCTTGCGGCTATGATAGCGGCGCAAAGCTTGCTGGTATCGAGCAGCTCGTACAGCAGCCTGGAGACGTCCCTCCTCAAGGAGCAATGCGTCATCTTGCCGCAGTTGCTCTTGCTCGAGCTCATCATAAGCGAGCACTCGAGGAGATCCGTATACGAGTTCCGTGGGGAGAACTGCCTCTGCTCCATAGACTAGAGCAAAAGGTGTCTGTCCGGTGGCTCGACTTGGTGTCGTTCTGATTGACCAAAGAGCCGCCGGGAGCTCCTCTATCCAATTCCTTCCGCACTTGCGCAGCCTGTCAAAGGTCCTTGTCTTGAGTCCGCGCAGCACTTCAGCATTTGCCCTCTCCGCTTGGCCGTTGCTCCTCGGGTGAGCAACAGAAGCGAAACAGACCTTGGCGCCAAGGTCTTGGACGTACTGCATGAAGGTGCGACTAGTGAATTGCGTACCGTTGTCGGTGATGATCCTGTTAGGGATCCCGAAACGGCAAACAATTGACCTGAAGAACCTGACTGCTGACTGTGCTGTCACCTTTCTCACTGGCTCCACTTCTGGCCACTTTGTGAACTTGTCGATTGCAACGTACAAGTACTCAAAGCCCCCGACAGCGCGAGGGAAAGGGCCGAGGATATCGAGCCCCCAGACCGAGAAGGGCCATGACAAAGGGATTGTTTGGAGAGCTTGAGCTGGCTGATGAATTTGCTTTGCATGGAACTGGCACGCTTCACACTTGGTTACTAGTGCAGTTGCATCTTGGAGGGCTTCTTGCCAAAAGAACCCTTGCCGGAAAGCTTTTCCGGCAAGTGCCCTTGCGCCAATGTGGTGGCCGCATATGCCTCCGTGTATTTCCGCCAACAGCTTCTGTCCATCTTCTCTGGAGATGCATTTCAACCTGACACCGTTGAGTCTTCTTCTGTACAGCTCGTTATCCACAAACTGATACATACTTGACTGCCTGGTTATCTTCTCTATCTCTTGAGGGTCGTCGGGAAGTTCTCCAGTTTGCAGAAAATGGACGATCTGCTGTGCCCATGCCGGAGCTCGAGGCTCGACGGCAAGGACTAAAGGCTCGAGGGCCGCTGCGGGAACCCCAGCTTCTACGGCAAAGACCTCTGGTCCTGTCGGAGCTGACGGTCCCCCGGCAAGCTCGCCGGAGCGAGGCTTGTCGGGAACACTTGCTTCAACTGCACAAGCCCGAGGGCTTGCAGGAGCAAACTGTTCCTCAGCGTTGTTGTTGATCTTGGGAACTTTGGCGGCGGGTTCAGGAAGATCCGCCGGTAAGTAGTCGCCGGAGACCAACTTTCTCTTCTTGGACTGCCCAATTGATGGTGTAACTGATGGCTGAGTCAGCTTGAGCAAAAAGGTCCCTGGTTCCACAGGTAATTTCATCGCGGCGCACTTTGAAAGGCCATCTGCAATCTCATTTTGAGCTCTTGGGACGTGCTCCATCTGCAGACCTTCAAAGTGCTCTTCAAGCTTCCTCACTTCATCGACATATGCTTCCATCAAAGGGCTCTGGTAGCTCTTGTTAACTTGCCGGACCACCAACTGAGAATCGCCCCGCACAATCAGCTTTCTGATCCCAAGTTCGGCCGCAATCCTGAGGCCGGCAAGCAAGCCTTCATATTCTGCAGTGTTGTTTGTCGCTTGCTCCCTGGGAAAGTGCATCTGGATAACGTATTTGAGGTGTTCTCCGGTGGGCGCGATGAGTACCACGCCGGCGCCGGCGCCTTGCAGCGAGAAGGCACCGTCAAAATACATTACCCATTCACTTGTCGCTTCTTGTACGGGTACGCTCGTTTCTTGAACTTCTTCTTCTGGCGTCGGGGTCCACTCAGCGATGAATTCTGCCAAGGCTCGGCTCTGTATGGTTGAAGTACTTTCAAACTTGAGTCCAAAGCTTGACAGCTCCAGTGCCCACTCGACGATCCTGCCTGTTGCCTCTGGATTGTGCAATATCCTCTTCAACGGAAAGCGAGTGACCACCGTTATCTCATGGGCTTGGAAGTAGTGGCGCAGCTTCCTCGAGGCCATGAGGAGGCCGAAAAGCAATTTTTGCACGCCAGAGTACCTTGATCTAGCTCCCTGGAGAAGGGAACTTACAAAATACACTGGGCGCTGCACCATCTTCTTCCGCACCTCTCCTTGTTCCTGCGCAGAGTCTTCCTTGTCGGGGCCAGAGCTTGTCGGGACAGTCCCCTGCTTGTCGCTAGATTCGCTTGCCGGCGATGCTGACTCCTCGTCGGACTCCCTCTCCGCTACTAACGCAGCACTAACCACCTGGTTGGTTGCCGCTAAGTATAGCAACAACTTTTCCTGTGGTTTAGGTGCGACAAGTATAGGAGTGGAGGACAGGTACCGTTTCAAATCCTGCAACGCCGCCTCCGCTTCCGGAGTCCACTTCATGGGACCTGCCTTCTTCAAGATTTTGAAGAAAGGTAGGGCGCGTTCTGCGGATTTTGAAATGAACCTACTGAGGGCAGCAACGCAACCTGCAAGCCTTCTGACATCCTTGACGCGCTTCGGGGCTTCTATCTGCTCGATGGCTTTGATCTTGTCGGGGTTGGCTTCAATCCCCCTCTGTGATACAAAGAACCCGAGAAGCTTGCCGGAGGGAACTCCAAAGACGCACTTCTCGGGGTTCAGCTTGAGCTGTATCCTGCGCAGGTTCTGAAACGTTTCTTCCAAGTCTTGAATCAGTGTTTCTTTGCTCTTGCTCTTCACCACGATGTCATCCATGTAGGCTTCTACATTCCTGTGGATCTGTGGCTCAAAAGCAGTGTACACTACCCTTGCAAAAGTTGAGCCTGCATTCTTCAGTCCAAACGGCATGCGGATAAAGCAATAGGTGCCACATGGAGTGATAAATGCAGTCTTCTCTTCATCTTCCTTGGCCATAAAAATCTGGTGATAGCCTGAGTATGCATCAAGAAAACAGAGTAGCTCACATCCGGCGGTGGAGTCAACGATCTGGTCAATGCGCGGCAAAGGGAAGGGATCCTTGGGACATGCTTTATTGACATCAGTGAAGTCTATACACAGTCTCCACTTCCCGTTGGCCTTGCGCACGACGACTGGGTTTGCCAACCACGTCGGATGGATCACACCTCTAACTAGGCCTGCTGCCTCTAGTTTCTTGATCTCCTCATTGATGAACTCTTGGCGCTCCACGGCTTGCTTCCTCACTTTCTGCTTGATGGGCCGCGCATGAGGACAGACAGCAAGCTTGTGCTCAATCACCTTCCTGGGAACGCCGGGGATGTCAGATGGTTGCCAAGCAAACACATCGACATTCGCCCGCAGGAAGGCGACGAGCGCGCTTTCCTATTTGCTGTCAAGGGTGGCACTGATGGTGAAGGTACCACCAGTGCCATCCTCCTTTGCGGACACCTTCTTGGTTGCCGGTGGAGCAGCCATTCCTTTCTTGCTCTTGCCGGTGGAGCTCGATGGAACGTCCTCGACGGCAGCGCAGCACTCCGAAGAGGTGCGGTTGCCGGAGTGGGTCCCAGAGCACTTGCCGGACTTGGTCTTCGTCTTCTTCCCCCCGGGAGCTTCAGCGGCAAGAGTATCCTTCTCGGCCGCAGCTGCCGCATCCCGGTAAATCTTGTCGGCGCAAATAAGCGCATCTTTCTTGTCGCTGTGGACAGTGATGACGCTTATCGGCCCCGGCATCTTCAGCACGTTGTAGGCATAGTGGGAAGCTGCCATGAACTTGGCGAGGGAGGGACGGCCGAGTATTCCATTGTAGGGTAATGGAATATCAGCAACGTCAAAGGTGATGCGCTCAGTCCTGAAGTTGAGCTCCCCGCCAAAGGTCACCGGCAGAGTAATCTTTCCCTTAGGCTTGCTCCTTCCCGGGTTGATTCCTTGGAATGAACCGGTCTCTTCGAGCTCGCCGTCTTGAATTTGGAGCTTCTTGATCACAGCAGAGGAGATCAAGTTCAGCCCGGCCCCGCCGTCAACCAACATTTTGGTGACCTTGAGGTTGCGGATGGTGGGAGAAACCAGCATCGGCAAGCACCCGACCGCCGTGGTGCGGTCAGGGTGATCCTCAAGGTCAAAAACGATGGGCGTGCTGGACCATTTGAGGAGCCTGCGCGACTCCACGGGCGGCTCCGCTGCATTCACCTCACGCACCCACTGTTTCAGCTGGCGGTGGGAGGTGTGCAGGGAGGCGCCACCGTCGACGCACAGGACCTCCGTGGCCTTCTGGAACTCCTGTTCGCTGTTCTCGTCGTCCTCCATGTCTTCATCGTCGTCTTCGTCGTTGTCGCGGCCCCGGGGAGGTCGATCTCCTTGCCGCTGCTTGGCCTTGCCGCAGCGTCCTCCCCGGCCATTGAATGGCCGCTTCTTGCTGGGCTCTTCCCCGCCACCTTGGGCCTTCTCCTTGTCGCGCCTCTCGTACTCAGCTTTTTGCTGCTCGACGAGGTACTCGACGCGCTTGCAGTTGGAGAGATCGTGACCCTTGGTGCGGTGAATCTTACAGTATTGCTTGTCGGAGCTGCCCGGCTTGTCGGCCGCCGCCGCAGGGGCAGGCTCCTTGCCGGAGCCGCCGGCCTGCGCTTGCTTGGCGGGGGCCTCCTTGCCGGACTTCTCGACGGCAAGCACTTCCTTCTTGCCCTTCTTCCTGTTGTTCCGCCGCCGGCTCTTCTTTGCCGGGGCGGCGTCGTCGCTGTCGCTTCCCCCTGCGCCAGCATCCTCCCCGGGGAGTTTCCTCCCCTCTTCCGCGCGGGCGCACTTGTCAGCAAGAGCATAAAGCTCGCTGACGTCCCTGATCTTGGTCATCGCCATCTCCTCACGCATGCGGCGGTTTCGCACGTTCTGATGGAACGCGCTGATGACCGCGGCAGGGTGAACGTCTGGGATGTTGTGCTGCACCCGGCTGAAGCGTTGGATATACTTGCGCAGGGGTTCGCCTTCCTTCTGGGCCAAAATGTGGAGATCGCTCTCCTGGCCATGGGGTTTGTGGCCGCCGGTGAAGGCGCCAACAAACTGATGGCAGAGGTCGGCCCATGAAGAGATAGAGCCTTCCGGCAAGTGCATGAGCCACGAACGGACGTTCGGCTTCAGCACAAGCGGGAAGTAGTTGGCCAGAATCTTCTCGTCGCGCCCCCCGGCAGCTTGCACTGCGATAGTGTAGACGCTGAGAAACTCCGAGGGGTGCGTCTTGCCGTCGTACTTCTCCGGTACGTCGGGCTTAAAGTTCTTCATGCTGGGCCACTGGACGCGCCGCAGCTCGCGGGTGAACGCAGGGCAGCCTGCCGCGTACGGCAAGTCGCCTGGTTCACCGGGCGCGGGTGCGTCGACAGTGTTCCCAGCTCTCTTGTCGGATTGTCGCCGAGCTTCTCGGCGGCGCTCGATCGTGGTTCGAGCATCTTCATCTCGCCGGTCGTCGAGGACCTGGCGCTGGTCCCGACGGGCCCGCGGGTCCGACGAGGCTGTGGAGCCGTCGTCGGGGTTGTTCCGGCGGGGCGGCGTCTTCTGCTTCTGCGGCGGGGAGTGCACGCTCGTCGCGCCCCCGGCAGTCTTGTCGCCGATAGCCTTCGTCTTCTCGGCCTGCCGCGGCCGTGAGGCCGACGGCTGCTGCGGAGAGTCGTTGTTGGCGAAGTCTATCAGGCTCCGGATAGTGGCCCTCCATTCTTCGGCCTTGTCGGCCGCCGGAGGAAAATCGAGGAGCAGCTGCGCCCTTGCGAGCGCTTCTGCCGGAGTAGTGGGGAACGCGGGCGAGCGATGCGAGGAGCGGGATACGCTCGGACTTCTAACGACGTTAGAAGGAGCGGGGTCCCGCGCCGGCGCCTTCGCTTTGCTTGTGCCCGGACGGGGGTCCGGGGCGTCCCGCGAACCTCCAGTTTGGCCTTGTCCCAGCAAGCGGATACCACCTCCCGTGGTATGGCGCTGCGGGGTCGTTGTGTGCTGTGATGGACGCGGCGCGTCCACGGAGACCGAGGTCCGGTCGTCCGTCTTGTTCTTGGATCTGGTGGCACCGTGAGTGTCCTCGCCGGCGACCACCCTTCCGACGGCGTCTCCCCCGCCCACCGTTGGCTCTGGTGGCGGCGGGTGAGACGCAGACGGGCCTCCGACCTCCGAAGGCTTCTTCTTCGGGGCCATGGAGTTGTCGCTGATGAAATTGGAGAGGTTGATGAAGAATGCGCCCGCGCGAACGCCGAATCAGGTTCGCACAACCCTGGCGCGCCAAAGATGTCGGGGGAAACTGTCCGCCACGAACACCTATGGGACCGGAGCCCCTTGTCTGTGCGGTACGAGGGCGGAGGGAGCACAAAGAGCAGATCGAAGCAGACGCGCGGGCAGTTTTACCCAGGTTCGGGCCGCACGGATGCGTAAAACCCTACTCCTGCTTGGTTGTGTATTGAGTGGGGCGCTCGGGAGCTTGAAGAAGTAGCTACACCGTGCGTGAGAGTAATCTACGTTTCGAACCCCCTCCACGTTGTGCATGGGCCTCCTTTTATAGTGCAAGGGGTCACCGACAGGTGTCAACGTAGGAGAAAGGGGTAAAAATGTAAAAGAGGTGGTAGTTGTAACAGTGCGGGAACAGTGGAGCTACAGTACAGAACAGTGGTCTATACCTACTTTAACAGTGGGGGACAAGGGCATTTAATGCCCGTCGCCGTCGACCCCAAAAGCTCCCGCCTTAGCGTCTCCGTCCGCCACGGCGACGGATTTATCACCGTGGTGTGCCACCGTGTACCCCAGGCTGCACAGCCATCCGCCACGCGTCCCTGGTTAGGCCCCAGGGCGACGCGTGGGCCGATGAGCTGGAGCGCGGGCACACAGCGTAGCCTCCCCGGCAAGCGCCTTGCCGGGGCCTTGATCTTGCCGGGCCCGGGAACTTGCCGCTCCCCGGGCCCCTTGCCGGGGCGCGCATAGCGCCGAGGCAATATCTTCTAATCTTCCTGGCAAGCTCCTCTTGCCAGGGTCTTGTGTTAGTGGAACAGCCTTGAGCCTGGTACGGCCTTCCCGGCAAGCTCCTCTTGCCGGGGTCTCGATCTTCTGTCTTGTATACTCTGTTTTTGAATGGTTTAATAGGAGGCAGGAAGGTCTCCGGCGAGCACGCAGTAAACCTTGCCGCGGGAAGCTGCAACTGCCCGTGCACAAGTTGGGGTACTGGGGTACCCCTACCTTAGTACACCGACAGTGGCGCGTCGCGGCAAGTCTCTTGAAATGCCATGTTTAGCCTTCCCGGCAAGCTCTTCTTGCCAGGGTCTCGTGCCAAAGAAGTGGTCTCAAGCCTTGAGTGGCCTTCCCGGCAAGCTCCTCTTGCCGGGGCCTTGCTTCTTTAACTTGAATACTTTGTTCTTGAATGGCTCCAAAGGAACCACAGTGGGCCTTGGCAGTCGCACGGCAAGCCCTACCACGGGACGCTGCGACTGCCCGTGCACAAGTTCGGGATACTAAGGTACCCCTACTTTAGTACATCGACAGTCTATCATCCTTGGTAGACCCTTTTTGAGTACTGCAGGGGCTGTTATTGATTGCAACAAAGGCAATGTCACTTTTCATGTCAATGGTAATGAGCATACGGTACACTTTCCGTGGAAACAACCTGTGGTCGACAGTATCAATTATATTGGAAAAATTTCAACTATTACTATTAATGGTTTTGAATTTCCTCTTCCCACTATCAAGAAGACATACGACATTCTTATTGTTGGGGACATACATATCACCATTGAGGTAACCTAGTGTTATTCGAAAATTCTCTGGTTTCATGTTATTCGGAAAGAGTTTATTAACAAGGCCTGATCAACCTTGTTAATGGATTCCTTTTGATGAGCATGGGATAGGTGAATCTAGATAGCACCACCTTTTGTACCCTCCTTTTACTTTCTGTTAATTAGGATAACTAAAACAAAAATAGTATTTTCTGTCTATTTCCAGACTTATCCGTGCAATAAAAAAATACCCCGAAAATAAAAGTTCTCCAAATGCCATGAAAATGAAGTATGATTTTTTCTAGAATATTTGAGGAAATATGGCACAGAACACACATGGAGGGGAGCCAGCACCTGGCCACGAGGGACCAGGGCACGCCCCCCTGCCAGGGCGCGCCCCCTGCCTCGTGGGCCCCACGTGGCCCCCTTCACTTATTCCTGCACCCACACTCTTCTTCTTCCTTCCAAAAAATCACCAACCAGCTCAAACCCGAGTTCTAGCTCATCTTGCTCCCATTTTCGATCTCCTTGCTCAAAGCACCATTCACCAAACCGTTTGGGGAAGTTGTTCCTTGGTATGTGACTCCTCCATTGGTCCAATTAGTTTTTGTTCTATTGCTCTATTTATTACAAATTTTTGCTACTATGGTGACTTTGTTCTTGAGCTTGCAAGTCAAATTTTCTTGGTCCCAAGTAGTTCTAATGCATGATATAGTGTCTAGCGGTGTTGGGGATATCGCTTATCGGGAACTTATCGGTCGACCCATGATAAGGGGTAAATCGGCCAGTTTATCGGCATATCGGCCGATTTATCGCCATATCGGCATATTTATCGGCTGATTTATCTTATCGATCAGACAACGGTAAGCGATAAATCGGCCGATTTATCGGTATATCGGAAGATATCTTGAACAGTGATCTCTAGGCACTAGTAGGAGTTGTTCCTATCAATCTTATTGAGTTTGGTTAACTTTTAATTTGAGTTACTAAAAATTTCAGAAAATTTCAGAAAAATGCATAGAAAAAACTTCCAAGGTGGTTCTTCAAGGAAGCAAGAACCGAGGCTCGCGTTTTGTGAGCCGGACGATGTACTACCGAGGGATGCTGACGTGCGGCCTTGTGAATGGCTGTCAG
Source organism: Secale cereale (assembly GCA_902687465.1). Taxonomy (NCBI): domain Eukaryota; kingdom Viridiplantae; phylum Streptophyta; class Magnoliopsida; order Poales; family Poaceae; genus Secale; species Secale cereale. The sequence continues at coordinate 870,668,390 of LR738713.1, forward strand.
ATGACTTTTTGGATCAGGTTGGCATCAAGGATGAATTTTACGCATATGTGCGCAACGCTGACCTCAAGGGCTTCATACAAGATAGGTGCCCTCAATACCGTGGCTTAACTGATAGCTTAGTGAGAAGGTTTAAATTTTCATCTTCACGTAATTCTCACACTGTCCTGTTTGACATGTATGATAAATCTTACACCATGGACTTAGAGAATTTTAATGATGCTTGTAAGCTCCCACAGTGGGGCAGTATGGGTGATCCTCGTAAATCTGAATTTAGAGATTTTCTAGCTACTATCACCGTGGGGGAATCTAGGGAAATCACATAGGCTACTATAGGGAGCATCCATTTTCCATCTATTCATTACTTTGATCTCTTTATTGGCAGATGCATAAATGGTAAAGATGAAGCTTGTCACATGTGTGTCCCAGATCTTAGTGTTCTCAAGAGTGCTGTACTAGGTGATAGACAATATAACTTGGGAGCCATTGTTGCACGTAGGCTACACCATAATGGTATAAATGGAGATTTATTTGGTGGCATTTATGCCACTCAGTCACTCACATAGCCCGTCGTCTTGGTGTGCCTGTGCACGAGAATGATGAACCTTTACCTCCTACTCATTTAGATTGCCATGCTATGACTAATCATCGATTTATACAAAGGGGTGGTCAATCCCTCAAATATCGACTAATCTTTAACAGGCAGCATTCCATCCATATTGTTCTTCCTGTCCCTACTTTGTTTGACTTCCAGGCAAAAGGGAGATACACTATTACTATGGAGGAGGCAAATGCGTATTATAATATGACAGAAGAAGCCCGCCTTTGAGCTGCAGCTCAGCATGCAGTAGTTGTTGCATCTCAGTACAACCCCAACTAGGACTTTGGATATCCGTCAGGACAATACTGGCCATAGACCAACTTAGGCCAAAAGCCTAAGCTTGGGGGAGTACGTGTTTCTCACCGACTTTACATTCATGTTCACACTTATTCTAGTTGTCGGTGCTCACACTCTTTCACTATACCATCCATGTTTAGTTTGATTTCTTTTTCTTAGCCTTTTTCTTGTGTGCTAGAAAAACCTTAACAAAACAAAAAAATATTAGTTGTAGCTTCTAGCTAGTTTACTTTTCTTGTAGTAGTAACTAAAAGAAACCAAAAAAAGATTTCCCGTTCCTCTTTTGCTTGTTGGGAGCTTTCCCGTGTAAATATTTTCTTTTCTTTTCTTTGGGGGTTGAGAGTAGAAGACCATGAATGAAATTTCTTAGTGGCTCTCATATGTTTTATTGTTGATTTAACCTTGAGCCATATTACCTTGTCTTCTCTCTTGTATCCAATGTCTGCAAATTCCAGCTTAGTCCAATGCACGTGCACTATTATTATTATCCACACCGTTCGGTCGTGCGAGTGAAAGGCAATAAGGATGATATATGATGAACTTATTGAGATGAGAAAAGCTGGTATGAACTCGACCTCTCTTGTTTTTGTAAATATGATACTTCATCGTTCCTGATTCAGCTTGTTATGAATGAAACATGCTTGCAATGACAATTAGAGATCATAGCTGCTTATGCCATGATTAATTAGCTGAGAGTTTATAATGGTCTATCTTGCGTGCCAACATGATATTAAAATGGTTGTGATGTGGTATGATGGGGTGGTATCCTCCTTTCAACGATTTAAGTGATCTGGCTTGGCACATGTTCAGTCATGTAGTTGAAACAAATCAACATAGCCTCCACGATATTCATGTTCATGGTGATTTATATCCTACTCATGCTTGCATTCATTGTTGATTAATTTTAATGCATGTTCATGACCGTTGTTGCTCTCTAGCTGGTCGCTTTCCAGTCTATTTCTAGCCTGGAATACTGCTTGTGCACCCACTTCCATAAACCCCAAAGTTATTCCATATGAGTCCACCATACCTTCCTATATGCGGTATTTACCTGTCGTTCCAAGTAAATTTGTATGTGCCAAACTCTTAACCTTCAAATAAAATGTTGTTTTGAATGCTCGAACAGCTCATGTATCAACTAAGGTTGTCTATATCTTCCATGCTAGGAGGGTTATTCTCACGATGAGTGGACTCCGCTCATCATTCATGAGAAAATGGCTGGTAATCGGGATGCCCAGTCCCATGCTCAAAATCATAATAATTAAACAAAACTCCCATAGGGCTGTTGCTGGTTTGGACGGTACCCGTTGTTTCGGGCTAGCCGTGGAGTGTGCTTGTTGGTGGTTGGGGGAGTATAAACTTTACCATTCTGTTTGGGAACCTCCTATAATGTGCGTAGTATGGAAGATATCGAGATTCTTGGTTGTTATGTTGACAAAGAAAATATACCGCTCAAAATGTTATTCATATCTACTTAAAAATCGAGCTCTCGCACCTCTACAAATCCCTGCTTTCCTCTGCGAAGGTCCTTTCTATTTACTTTTATGCAGAGTCATCATCCTCTTATAAAAGAGCACCAGTAGGAGAGCACCTCTATCATTTGCATGTATTACTATTAATTTGCATTGAGTATGATCATGACTGGATCTCTTTTACCATGAATTACAATGTCTAGTTAGTCCTTGATCTTTAAGGGGGCTCTGCATTTATGTTTTGCGGTCTCAGAAAGGGCTAGCGAGATACCATCTTGTTATATCATATCATGATTGTTTTGAGAGAGTGTTGTCATCCGAGGTTTATTATTATTGCTCGCTAGTTGATTGTGCCATTGATATGAGTTGTCTTGAGACCTAAAAGTTATTGTGAATATGGTTACTTTATGATCTTGCTGAAAACTTGAATGTTGGCTTACATATTTACAACAACAAAAGCAAACAGAGTTTGTTAAAGTTTTTCTTTATCACCTTCAGTTTATCAACTGAATTGCTTGAGGACAAGCAAAGGTTTAAGCTTGGGGGAGTTGATACGTCTCCAATGTATCTACTTTTCCAAACCCTTTTGCCCTTGATTTGGACTCTAACTTGCATGATTTGAATGGAACTAACCCGGACTGACGCAGTTTTCTGCAGAATTGCCATCGTGTTGTTTTTGTGCAGAAATAAAAAGTTCTCGGAATGACCTGAAACTCCACGGAGAATTATTTTGGAAAATATAAAAAATACCTGCAAGAAGATCTAGACCAGGGGGCCCACACCCTATCCACGAGGGTGGGGGGGGCGCCCCCACCCCCCTAGGGCGCGCCCCCCTGCCTCGTGGGCCCCCTAGTGCTTCACCGACGTATCCCCAGATCCTATATACTCACTTTCGGGGAGAAAAAAAAATCAAGGAAGAAGAATTATCGCGTTTTACGATACGGAGCCGCCTCCAAGCCCTAATCTCTCTCGGGAGGGCTGATCTGGAGTCCGTTCGGGACTCCGGAGAGTGGGGATTGTCGCCATCGTCATCATCAACCTTCCTCCATCACTAATTCCATGATGCTCACCGCCGTGCGTGAGTAATTTCATCGTAGGCTTGCTCGACGGTGATGGGTTGGATGGGATCTATGCTGTAATCGAGTTAGTTTTGTTAGGGTTTGATCCCTAGTATCCACTATGTTCTGAGATTGATGTTGCTATGACTTTGCTATGCATACAATATAAGGAAACCAGTTTCGGCCACCGGGAAAGTTTTGGGGGTCAACGGTATTGTACCGGAAACATCGGAAGGGTCCCGGGGGTCCACCGGGTGGGGCCACCTATCCCGGATGGCCCCATGGGCTGAAGTGGGAAGGGAACCAGCCCCTGGTGGGCTGGTGCGCCCCCCATGGGCCTCCCCCTACGCCTAGGGTTGGAAACCCTGTGGATGGGGGGCGCCCCACCAAACTTGGGGGGCAAGTCCCCCCCCCCTTGGCCGCCCCCCACCTTGAGATGGGATCTCTAGGGGCCGGTTCCCCCCTTAGGGCCCCTATATAAAGAGGGGGAGGGAGGGCTGCGCACCCTAGCCCCTGGCGCCTTCCTCTCCCCCCGTAACACCTCTCCCTCTCGCTGAGCTTGGCGAAGCCCTGCCGAGATCCCCGCTGCTTCCACCACCACGCCATCGTGCTGCTGGATCTCCATCAACATCTCGTCCCCCTTGCTGGATCAAGAAGGAGGATACGTCTCTCCCAACCGTACGTGTGTTGAACGCGGAGGTGCCATATGTTCGGTGCTCGGTCATCGGTGATTTGGATCACGACAAGTACGACTCCATCAACCCCGTTCTCTTGAACGCTTCCGCTCGCGATTTACAAGGGTATGTAGATGCACTCCCCTCTCCCTCATTGCTAGATGACTCCATAGATTGATCTTGGTGATGCATAGAAAATTTTAAAATTCTGCTACGTTCCCCAACAGTGGCATCATGAGCTAGGTCTGTGCGTAGTTACTATGCACGAGTAGAACACAAGTTGTTGTGGGCGTAGATCATGTCAATTTACTTGCAACTACTAGTCTTATCTTGATTCGGCGGCATCGTGGGATGAAGCAGACCGGACCGACCTTACACGTACGCTTACGTGAGACAGGTTCCACCGTCTGACATGCACTGGTTGCATAAGGTGGCTAGCGGGTGTCTGTCTCTCCCACTTTAGTCGGATCGGATTCAATGAAAAGGGTCCTTATGGAGGGTAAATAGAAATTGGCATATCACAGTGTGGTTTTGGCGTAGGTAAGAAACGTTCTTGCTAGAAACCTATAGTAGCCACGTAAAAAAAACTTGCAACAACAATTAGAGGATGTCTAACTTGTTCTTGCAGCATGTGCCATGTGATGTGATATGGCCAAAAGGATGTGATGAATGATATATATGTGATGTATGAGATTGATCGTGTTCTTGTAATAGGAATAACGACTTGCGTGTCGATGAGTGTGACAACCGGCAGGAGCCATAGGAGTTGTCTTATTTTATTGTATGACGTGCGTGTCACTGAAAACGCCATGTAATTACTTTACTTTATTGCTAACCGTTAGCCATAGTAGTAGAATTAATGTTTGGCGAGATGACTTCATGAAGACACGATGATGGAGATCATGATGATGGATATCGTGGTGTCATGCCGGTGACGATAATGATCATGGAGCCCCGAAGATGAAGATCAAAAGGAGCAAAATGATATTGGCCATATCATGTCACTATTTCATTGCATGTGATGTTTATCATGTTTTACATCTTATTTTCTTAGAACGACGGTAGTAAATAAGATGATGTTTCACTTAAATTTCAAGAATTGTGTTCCCCTAACTGTGCACCGTTACTAAGGTTCGTTGCTCCGAAGCACCACGTGATGATCGGGTGTGATAAGCTCTAACGTTCGCATACAACGGGTGTAAGCCAGATTTACACACGCAATACACTTAGGGTTCACTTGACGAGCCTAGCATGTACAGACATGGCCACGAAACACGGAAGACCGAAAGGTCGAACATGAGTCGTATAGAAGATACGATCAACATAAAGATGTTCACCGTTGATGACTAGTCCGTCTCACGTGATGATCGAACACGACCTAGTCGATTCGGATCATGTATCACTTAGATGACTAGAGAGATGTCTATCTGAGTGGGAGTTCATTAAATTTGTTTAGATGAACTTAATTGTCATGAACATAGTATAAAATCTTTACAATATGTCTTGTAGATCCAATGGCCCATGCTAATGTTCCTAGAGAAAACCAAGCTGAAAGACGATGGTAGCAACTATACGGATTGGGTCCGTAACTTGAGGATCATCCTCATAGCTGCCAAGAAAGCATATGCCCTTGAAGCACCGCTAGGTGGTGCACCAGTTTTCCCAGCAGCTCAGGACGTTATGAATGCCTGGCAGTCGCGTAGTGATGATTACTCCATGGTTCAGTGCGGCATGCTTTACAGCTTAGAATCGGGGCTCCAAAAGCATTTTGAGCAGCACGGAGCATATGAGATGTTCCAAAAGCTGAAAATGGTTTTCCAAGCTCATGCCCGAGTCGAGAGATATGAAGTCTCCGACAAGTTCTACAGTTGTAAGATGGAGGAGAATAGTTCTGTCAGCGAGCATATACTCAAAATATCCGGGTTGCACAATCGCTTGTCTCAGTTGGGAATTAATCTCCCAGATGACGCGGTCGTTGACAGAATCCTTCAGCTGCTCCCACCTAGCTACAAGAGCTTCGTGATGAACTTCAATATGCAAGGGATGGAGAAGTCCATTCCCGAGGTGTATTCAATGCTGAAATCAGCGGAGGTGGAGATTAAGAAAGAACATCAAGTGTTGCCACTAAGTTCAAGAAAGGCAAGGGTAAGAAGAACTTCAAGAAGGACGGAAAAGGAGTTGCCGCGCCCGGTAAGCCAGTTGTCAGGAAGAAGCCAAAGAATGGACCCAAGCCTGAGTGCGTTTATTGCAAGGGAATGGGTCACTAGAAGCGGAACTGCCCCAAATACTTAGCAGATAAGAAGGCCGGCAACGTCAAAGGTATATGTGATATACATGTTATTGATGTGTACCTTACCAGCACTCGTAGTAGCTCCTGGGTATTTGATACCGGTGCAGTTGCTCACATTTGTAACTCAAAGCAGGAGCTGCAGAATAAGCGGAGACTGACGAAGGACGAGGTGACGATGCGCGCCGGGAATGGTTCCAAGCTCGATGTGATCGCCGTCGGCACGCTACCTCTGCATCTACCTTCGGGATTAGTTTTAAACCTCAATAATTGTTATTTAGTACCAGCTTTGAGCATGAACATTGTATTTGGATCTCGTTTAATGCGAGATGGCTACTCATTTAAATCCGAGAATAATGGTTGTTCTATTCATATGAGAGAAATGTTTTATGGTCATGCCCCGCTGGTCAATGGTTTATTCTTAATGAATCTCAAACGTGATGTTACACATATTCATAGTGTGAATGCCAAAAGATGTAAGGTTGATAATGATAGTCCCACATACTTGTGGCACTACCGCCTTGGTCATATTGGTGTCAAACGTATGAAGAAGCTCCATGCGGATGGACTTTTGGAGTCTCTTGATTATGAATCATTTGACACGTGCGAACCATGACTTTTGGGCAAGATGACCAAGTCTCCGTTCTCCGAAAAAATGGAGCGAGCAACCAACTTATTGGAAATCATACATACTGATGTGTGCGGTCCAATGAGTGTTGAAGCTCGCGGTGGCTATCGTTATGTTCTCACCCTTACTGGTGACTTAAGTAGATATGGGTATGTCTACTTGATGAAACACAAACCTGAGACCTTTGAAAAGTTCAAGGAATTTCAGAATGAGGATGAGAATCAACGTGATAGAAAAATAAAGTTCTTACGATCGGATCGTGGAGGAGAATATTTAAGTCACGAATTTGGCATGCACCTAAGAAACTGTGGATTTGTTTCACAATTGACGCCGCCTGGAACACCTCAGCGTAATGGTGTGTCTGAACGTCGTAATCATACTCTGTTGGACATGGTGCGATCTATGATGTCTCTTACCGACTTACCGCTATCATTTTGGGGTTATGCTTTAGAGACTGCCGCATTCACTTTAAATAGGGCACCGTCTAAATCCGTTGAGACGACACTATATGAACTTTGGTTTGGGAAGAAACCTAAGTTGTCGTTTCTAAAAGTTTGGGGTTGCGATGCTTATGTCAAGAAACTTCTACCTGAAAAGCTCGAACCCAAATCGGAAAAATGCGTCTTCATAGGATACCCTAAGGAAACTATTGGGTACACCTTCTACCTTAGATCCGAAGGCAAGGTCTTCGTTGCCAAGAATGGACCCTTTCTGGAGAAAGAGTTTCTCTCAAAAGAAGTGAGTGGGAGGAAAGTGGAACTTGATGAGGTGATTGTCACCCCTTACGAACCGGAAAGTAGCGCAGCGCAGGAAGATGTTTCTGTGGTGCCTGCACCGACTTGGGAAGAAGGTAATGATAATGATCATGAAGCTTCAGATCAAGTTACATATGAACTTCGTAGGTCCACAAGGACACGTTCCGCACCAGAGTGGTACGGCAACCCTGTCATGGAAATCATGTTGTTAGACAACGGTGAACCTTCGAACTATGAAGAAGCGATGGCGGGCCCAGATTCCAACAAATGGCTTGAAGCCATGAAATCCAAGATAGGATCCATGTATGATAACAAAGTATGGACTTTGGTGGACTTGCCCAATGATCGGCACGCCATAGAAAACAAATGGATCTTTAAGAAGAAGACTGACGCGGATAGTAATGTGACCATCTATAAGGCTTGAATTGTTGCTAAAGGTTATCGAGAAGTTCAGGGAATTGACTACGATGAGACTTTCTGTCCCGTAGCGATGCTGAAGTCCGTCTGAATCATGTTAGCAATTGCCACATTCTATGATTATGAGATATGGCAAATGGACGTCAAAACGGCATTCCTTAATGGCTTCCTCAAGGAAGAACTGTATATGATGCAGCGGGAAGGTTTTGTCGATCCTGAGAATGCTAACAAGGTATGCAAGCTCCAACGCTCAATCTATGGGCTAGTGCAAGCATCTCGGAGTTGGAACATTCGCTTTGATGAGGTGATCAAAGCGTTTGGGTTTATACAGACTTGGTGATACGTCCAAAACGTATCTATAATTTCTGCTTGCTCCATGCCTCTTTTGTGTGATATTGCTATGATATTTATGCACTTCCATACACTTTTGATCATATTTGGACTAACCTATTAACTCAGTGCACCCCAGTGCCAATTTCTGTTTTCTGCTGTTTTTGTATTTCAGGTTTTCCCATTACGTAAATTGCCAGAAAAATCCCGGGAAAAATATATAAAAATCATCGTTCCAGAAGCTTCCATGCAGCCAAAGTAGGGCCAGAGGGGGCCCACCAGGGCTCCAGGCGACCAGAGGGGGCGGCCCCCCTCCTGGCCGCGCCGCCAGGGCGCCTGGGCCCCCCTTGCCTCTTCTGACGCCCCCCTTTGGCATATATTTACACCGCGTCCCGAAACCCTCGAGGACGGAACCCTTTTCTCCAGAAGCTATTCCGATCTCCGCCGCCATCGCCACCAAGTTTCGGGGGACCAGAATTCCTGTGCCGGCACCCTGCCGGGACGGGGAAGTACCCCCGGATTCATCTCCATCGACGTTGCTTCCTCCCTCCATGATGCGGGAGTAGTTCCTCCTCGGGGCTGAGGTTTTCTACCAGTAGCTATGTGGTCAATTCTCTCTCCCATGATGTGATCTTCGTTGTGATCATAGGCTATGTTAATCTAGGGTGATCCCATGATATTTACCCTTCCTCTATGTATTGGATTGATGTACTCACTTGTCTTTATCTAGTATAATCTCCGAGACCAAGGTGACAGCGGTCTATTGGACATGGATTAGAAGAATATTTTCATGAGTGATTTCCTCTTTTGTTTGTGGATTGAAGATTGAGAGTCTTTTGGTGCTTGTCTTTGACTATCCTTGAGATATGTTATGGTGATTGTGGTACTCTCTTTGGATGGCCGCGGTGACATTGGGAAATCCATAGATTGAGAACTACGAACTTTGAGGTGTGCTTTTGTAGCCCTACATAATTCTCGTCCTCTCTTGACCACAAAGGAATGACCTCCGAGTGCGTCCCCCTTGCATGTTTTATGGGAAGTATCATGTGATTCGATTATGTTAATGTTGTTGGGAGTTGCCACTAGTGAAAGTATGAAGCCTAGGCCTTGTTTCCACCATTGCAATACCATTTGTGCTCATGTTTACCACTTGTTTGCTTGCTGCACTTTTTATTACAGATTTATATTACTTTGCTTTGCCACTCCTATCATCCATATTTTACCATCTCTTCGCCGAACTAGAGCACCTATACATCTGACAAGTGTATTAGGTGTGTTGGGGACACAAGAGACTTCTTGTATCTTGATTGCAGGGTTGCTTGAAAGGGGTACGTTCAACCTCCACTTCCCTGAGTTCGATAAACCTTGGGTTACTCACTTAAGGGAAATTTGCTGCTGTCCTACAAACCTCTTCTCTTGGAGGCCCAACATTGTCTACCGGAATCGAAGCGTGTAGTAGACATCAAGCTATTTCTGGCGCCGTTGCCGGGGAAGTGAGGTAAGTGAGGCATGAGATTGAGCACAACTCAATGCCCGACCTCGGCAGAAGATAGAGAACAGATGAGTGTCATCCCCTATGCCTCGGCCATAGGTTCTATTATGTATGACATGCTGTGTACCAGACCTGATGTGAACCTTGCCATAAGTTTGGTGGGGAGGTACCAAAGTGATCCGGGTATGGAACACTCGACAGCGATCAAGAACATCCTGAAGTTCCTGAAAAGGACTAAGGATATGTTTCTCGTTTATGGAGGTGACGAAGAGCTCGTCGTAAAGGGTTACGTCGATGCTAGCTTCGACAGAGATCTGGATGACTCCAAGTCACAAACCGGATACGTGTATATTTTGAATGGTGGGGCAGTCAACTGGTGCAGTTGCAAACAAAGCATCGTTGCGGCATCTACATGTGAAGCGAAGTACATAGCTGCTTCCGAAGCAGCGCAGGAAGGAGTCTAGATGAAGGAGTTCATCACCCACCTAGGAGTTATTCCAAGCGCGTCGGGCCCGATGACTCTCTTCTGTGACAACACTGGAGCTATTGCCATTGCCAAGGAGCCCAGGTTTCACAAGAAAACCAAGCACATCAAGCGCCGCTTCAACTCCATCCGGAATTATAGTCAAGATGGAGACATAGATATTTGTAAAGTGCATACGGATCTGAGTGTCGCAAATCCGCTGACTAAACCTCCTCCACGAGGAAAACATGATCAACACCAGAACTCTATGGATGTTCCATTCATCACAATGTAACTAGATTATTGACTCTTGTGCAAGTGGGAGACTATTGGAAATATGCCCTAGAGGGAATAATAAAATGGTTATTATTATATTTCCTTGTTCATGATAATTGTATATTGTTCATGCTTTAATTGTATTATCCGGAAATAGTGATACATGTGTGAATACATAGACCACAACATGTCCCTAGTAGCTCGTTGATCAACAGATGGTTATGGTTTCCTGACCATGGACACTGGATGTCATTGATAATGGGGTCACATCGTTAGGAAATGATGTGATGGACAAGACCCAATCCTAAGCCTAGCACAACATCGTGTAGTTCGTATGCTAAAGATTTTCCAATGTCAAGTATCATTTCCCTAGACCATGAGGTTGTGCAACTCCCGGATACCGTAGGAATACTTTGGGTGTGCCAAACGTCACAACGTAACTGGGTGGCTATAAAGGTACACTACGGGTATCTCTGAAAGCATCTATTGTGTTGGCACGAACCAAGACTGGGATTTGTCACTCCGTATGACGGAGAGGTATCTCTGGGCCCACTCGGTAATACATCATCGTAGTGAGCTCAATGTGACTAAGGGGTTAGTCACGGGATGATGTGTTATGGAACGAGTAAAGAGACTTGCCATAACGAGATTGAACAAGGTATCGGTATACCGACGATCGAATCTCGGGCAAGTACTATACCGATAGACAAAGGGAATTGCGTACGGGATTGATTGAATCCTCGACATCATGGTTCATCCAATGAGATCATTGAGGAGCATGTGGGAGCCAACATGGGTATCCAGATCCCGCTGTTGGTTATTGACCGGAGAGTCGTCTCGGTCATGTCAGCGTGTCTCCCGAACCCGTAGAGTCTACACACTTAAGGTTCGGTGACGCTAGGGTTGTAGAGATATTAGTACATGGTAACCCGAAAGTTGTTCGGACTCCCGGATGAGATCCCGGACATCATGAGGAGTTCTGGAATGGTCCGGGGGTAAAGATTTGTATATAGAAAGTCCAGTTTCGGCCACCGAGAAAGTTTCAGGGGTCACTGGTATTGTACCGGGACCATCGGAAGGGTCCCGGGGGTCCACTGGGTGGGGCCACCTATCCCTGAGGGTCCCATGGGCTGAAGAGGGAAGGGAACCATCCCCTGGTGGGCTGGTGTGCCCCCCATTGGCCTCCCCCTGCGCCTAGGGTTGGAAATCCTGGGGATGGGGGGCGCCCCACCAAACTTGGGGGGCAAGTCCCCC
>LR738713.1:870680447-870736628 GCA_902687465.1 Secale cereale
TGAGATGGGATCTCTAGAGGCCGCCCCCCTTAGGGCCCCTATATAAAGAGGGGGGAGGGAGGGCTGCGCACCCTAGCCCTTGGCGCCTCCCTCTCCCCCCGTTGAGCTTGGAGAAGCCCTGCCGAGATCCCCGTTGCTTCCACCACCACGCCGTCGTGCTGCTGGATCTCCATCAACCTCTCCTCCCCCTTGCTAGATCAAGAAGGAGGAGACGTCTCTCGCAACCGTACGTGTGTTGAACACGGAGGTGCCGTCCGTTCGGTGCTCGGTCATCGGTGATTTGGATCACGACGAGTATGACTCCATCAACCCCGTTCTCTTGAACGCTTCCGCTCGCGATCTACAAGGGTATGTAGATGCACTCCCCTCTCCCTCGTTGCTAGATGACTCCATAGATTGATCCTGGTGATGCGTAGAAAATTTTAAAATTCTGCTACGTTCACCAACATATACCTTCCTCAAAACAGCTACCATATATCTTCCTCAAAATAGCCACCATACCTACCTATCATTTTATTTCCATAGCCATTCCGAGATATATTGCCATGCAACTTTCCACCGTTCCGTTTGTTATGACACACTTCATCATTGTCATATTGCCATGCATGATGATGTAGTTGACATTGTATTTGTGGCAAAGCAACCATGCATAATTTTTCATACATGTCACTCTTGATTCATTGCACAACCCGTTGTGATTCAAGTATCGAGTTGTAATTCAATGAAAGTGTGATGATCATCATTATTAGAGCATCGTCCCATGTGAGGAAAGGCTAAATCGAGAAAGCCCCTCCAAAAAAAGAGAAAGGCCAAAGAAAAAAGAAAGGCCCAAAAAAAGGGGGACAATTGCTACTATCTTTTTCCACACTTGTGCTTCAAAGTAGCACCATGTTCTTCATGATAGAGGGTCTCATGTTTAGTCACTTGCATATACTAGTGGGAATTTTCATTATAGAACTTGGCTTGTATATTCCAACGATGGGCTTCCTCAAATGCCCTAGGTCTTCGTGAGCAAGCAAGCTAGATGCACACCCACTTAGTTTCTTTTGTTGAGCTTTCATACATTCATAGCTCTAGTGCATCCGTTGCATGGCAATCCCTACTCACTCACATTGGTATCTATTGATGGGCATCTCCATAGCCCGTTGTTACGCCTAGTCGATGTGAGACTATCTCCCTCCTTTTTGTCATCTCCACAACCACCTCTCTATTCCACATAGTGCTATGTCCATGGCTCACGGTCATGTATTGCGTGAAAGTTGAAAGGTTTGAAAGAATAGAGTATGAAAACAAGTGCTTGGCTGAAACCGGGGTTGTGCATGATATGAATATTTTGTGTGATGAAGAGGGAGCATAGCCCAACTATATGATTTTGTAGGGATAACTTTCTTTAGCCATAGTATTTTGAGAAGACATTATTGCTTTGTTAGTATGCTTGAAGTATTATTATTTCTTATGTCAATATAGACTTTTGTCTTGAATCTTTCAGATCTGAACATTCATGCCACAATTAAGAGTATTACATTGAAAAACTATGTTGGTTAGCATTCCGCATCAAAAATTCTGTTTTTATCATTTACCTACTCGAGGACGAGCATGAATTAAGCTTGGGGATGCTGATATGTCTCCAACGCATCTATAATTTTTGATTGTTCCATGCTATTATATTATCCTTCTAGGATGTTTTATGGGCTTTATTATATACTTTTATATTATTTTTGGGACTAACCTATTAACCCAGAGCCCAGTGCCAGTTTATGTTTTTCTCCTCTTTTAGGGTTTTGCAGAAAAGGAATATCAAACGGAGCCCAATTGACCTGAATATCAACGCAGGTCATTTTTGGACCAGAAGAAGCCCACGGAGTGCCGGAGGGGGACGAGAGGACCCACGGGCTGCCCACGGGGGTGGGGGGCGCGCGCCCCCTACTGGGCGCGCCCCCCTGCCTCACAGCCCGTAACCGCCCTTTGCTTGGCCCCGACTCCAACACCTCCTATATATACAGAAACCTCCGGAAACTAACCTAGATCGGGAAGTTCCACCGCCGAAAGCCTCTGTAGCCACCGACAACCAATCTGGACCCCGTTCCGCCACCCTGCCAGAGGGAGGAACCCTCACCGATGACCATCTTCATCATCCCGGCGCTCTCCATGACGAGGAGGGAGTAGTCCACCCTCGGGGCTGAGGGTATGTATCAGTAGCTATGTGTTTGATCTCTCTCTCTCTCTCTCTCGTGTTCTTGAGATGGCACAATCTTGATGTATCGTGAGCTTTGGTATTTTAGTTGGATCTTATGATGCTTCTCCCCTCTATTCTCTTGTAATGGATTGAGTTTTCCCTTTGAAGTTATCTTATCGGATTGAGTCTTTATGGATTTGAGAATACTTGATGTATGTCTTCCACGTGCTTATCTGTGGTGACAATGGGATATCATGTGATCCACTTGATGTATGTTTTGGTGATCAACTTGCGGGTTCCATGACCTTGGGAATCTATGCATAGGGGTTGGCACACGTTTTCGTCTTGACTCTCCGGTAGAAACTTTGGGGCACTCTTTGAAGTTCTGTGTGTTGGTTGAATAGATGTTTCTGAGATTGTGTGATGCATATCGTATAATCATGCCCGCGGATACTTGAGGTGATAATAGAGTATCTAGGTGACATTAGGGTTTTGATGGATTTGTGTCTTAAGGTGTTATTCTAGTACGAACTCTATGATAGATTGAACGTTACTACGGACTCTTGAATAGATCTATCAGAAAGAATAACTTTGAGGTGGTTTCGTACCCTACCATAATCTCTTCGTTTGTTCTCTGCTATTAGTTACTTTGGAGTGACTCTTTGTTGCATGTTGAGGGCTAGTAATATGATCCAATTATGTTATCCTTGTTGCGAGAACTTGCACTAGTGAAAATATGAACCCTAGGCCTTGTTTCCTATCATTGCAACACCGTTTATGCTCACTTTTACCACTTGCTACCTTGCTGCTTTTATATTTTCAGTTTACAAAAACATGTATCTACCATCCATATTGCACTTGTATCACCATCTCTTCGCCGAACTAGTGCACCTATACAATTTACCATTGTATTGGGTGTGTTGGGGACACAAGAGACTCTTTGTTATTTGGTTGCAGGGTTGTTTGAGAGAGACCATCTTCATCCTACACCTCCCACGGATTGATAAACCTTAGGTTATCCACTTGATGGAAATTTTCTACTATCCAACAAACATCTGCACTTGGAGGCCCAAGAACGTCTACAAGAAGAAGGTTGCGTCACATCTATGATGATACCGGGTTTTGTCACAATTATCATCATAGCAGTGTCATAAGTATGACAGAAAAAAGTTCCGTTCGGCCCAAAATGTCACGGATGTGTCTTTTTTTGTAGTGGGTAGGCACCACATCTAAATTGTACATTATTCTATATTGAAAACACACGTCACCCCTTCCCAACGTACATGATTTTGGGCCGCATGCAAGAGGTGCAGGTTTTGTGGTCCCTCTCGGGCTATTTTGATGATGGTTCAATCTATTGGCCCAAGCGGGTTATCGACAACAACAATGGTCATTTGACCAAATGAAAGATTCATTGGTCCATCTTATGGTAGGTCATGGTGACATGCATGTATGACCGAAGTATCTATCATTACGTGCATCCGCCCCGCTGACACGAAGTGGGAGGTTGTGGGCCAAGCATCCTAGCTAGGTACGACATTATGTCATTATATATAACCTAGCAAGGTGGTTGTTAGGGTGCTTTTGGGTTTGCGAGGCAGGTGCCACCAAAGTTATGCATTGTGTATTTAAAGTTTTAAACATCCCCAATATTCGTACATATATTTGGCCACTTCCAGGTGGTTCTTGACTACAGGTCCCTCTCATCGATCTTCAATGACACGCCCAACCGTGGGCCCGCGGGGTCAAAGTTGTGCATTGGAATTTTGAACATCACAGACCACCCTTTTCACTCATATATATTTGGGCAACATGCTGGTGTGGCTATCTTTTGACCCTCTCTAATGTTATTTTTTGCTGCAAAGACTGTGATGACCCTAAACACACATGGGGTATAATATCTTAACCATGTGCGATACAAGTGTGATGTGAATCACCACGACCGCGCAAGCGCAAGCAAATTAAGGTGGAGGTACTAGCTCAACAGTGTGCGATGCAAGTGCGCTGAAATCACCACGACCGTGCAAGCGCGAGCAATGGGTTGAGCTACTAGCTCAACCGTGTGCGATGCAAGTGCGCCGAAATCACCACGACCGCGCAAGCGCGAGCAAAGTGTGGAGGCACTGGCTTAACCGTGTGCGATGCAAGTGCGCTGTAAAACCACCACCTGTGCAAGCTAAAGGCGGGTAAGTTTATTTGGAAATTAGGACGAATCGTGTGTGACAGACCATCTAGCTAGAAATATAAAAAACAAACTACCCCCCTTGAGCATTGCAAAAATCGGCGGATCCGCGTCACTTTTCCTTATTATCATACATGTATATTGTTATTGGACCGTGCGCGATCTTGGGCACTCCCGCCCCGCATCAATTCCTTTACCCATATATTAGTAGTCGCGGTACTTCAACCGTCGCCCACACTCCTCCAGCAGCGAAATTATAGTAAAATTGCAGTAGCCGAGGCATTTGAACCGTCGCCCTCCCTCGTCCACCACCATCTCCACCCACCACCATTACTAAAATTTTCAGTAGCCGCGGCGTATCCTCAAACACCACTCCCCCCTTCCACATTCCCCCACCCGCCCCCTCGCCCTCGAACCCTACCTCGCAGCCGCCGCCGCCGCCGCCAACCCTACTGGTCTACAAGTTCCTCCTAGCTTAGATAATAAAGTTCAGGTTACCCAACGATTCCCATACCGTCGCCCCACTCCCTGAGTTTTTAGATGAGGCATGCAGTGTCCCTCCCCGCTAGAGCCACATCTCCTGCTCCAGAATGTCGCAGTCTAAGCTCTACCACGTATCTCAGGGAGCCCGACGAGCGTTCGGCCAAGAAGAGGTTTATCATGGCCTCTCCGCGGACGTTGGCGAGGTGGCCGCCGTTTGCCCTGACCTGTTGACCCCGAAGCAACACGTCACCGCGGAAGCTGGTGGAGACATTGACTATGTTGCCATGCCGATGGCTTCATGTCGGCGGGCTAGCGTATTACTGTATCTTAGGAAAGCTGGCTACGACATCAAGCTCGTCCACACCGACGGCTTCACGCGGGCCATGTCACAGGTTAAGTGGTCCATCCCCAACCCCTCTGGTTCAATGATAACCCACAAGTATAGGGGATCAATTGTAGCCACTTTCGATAAGTAAGAGTGTGGAACCCAACTAGGAGCTAATGGTGGAACAAATATTCCCTCAAGTTCTATCGACCACCGATACAACTCTACGCATGCTTGACGTTCGCTTTACCTAGAACAAGTATAAAACTAGAAGTACTTTGTAGGTGTAACAGGATAGGTTTGCAAGAATATAAAGAGCACGTAAATAAAAACTAGAGGCTATTTAGATAAAGAAGCAATAAAGTTAGTATAGAGAGTGTGGAAAAGTGGTGATAGGAGTTACGAAATTGTCCCTAAGCAATTTACTACGTTACTAGACTGATAGCAAGTTTTATGTGGGAGAGGCCACTGCTAGCATGTCATCCCTGACTTGGAATTCTATGCACTTATGATTGGAACCATTAGCAAGCATCCACAACTACTAACATTCATTAAGGTAAAACCCAACCATAGCATTAAGATATATTGGTCCCCCTTCAAACCCGTATGCATCAATTTCAATGCTAGGTTGAAGCTTCTGTCACTCTTGCCATCCAATACATAGTCCTATCAACATACAACTAACCCTATGGTGTGATCCACGCGTGTTCTCATATGATGTGCACCAAAGGACAGCAACATAACCACCAGCAATTTAAACCAATCCTAGCAATTCACCAATTACCGATAGGACAACAAAAATCTACTCAGACATCATAGGATGGCAACACATCATTGGATAATAATATGAAGCATAAAGCACCATGTTCAAGTAGAGGGTACAGCGGGTTGTGGGAGAGCGGACCGCTGTAGATAGATGGGGGAAGGTGATGAAGATGTTGGTGAAGATGGCGGAGGTGTTGGTGTAGATCGCTGTCACACGATCATGGCCCCGGCGGCGTTCGGGCGCCATCGGGAGAGAGAGGGGGAGAGAGCCCCCCTCCTCCTTATTCTTCCTTGACCTTCTCCCTAGATGGGGGAAGGGTTTCCCCTCTAGTCCATGTCCTCCATGGCGGCGGAGGGGTGAGAGCCCCTCCGAGATTGGACATGTCTCTATGTCTCTCTCTGTATCTGCGGTCCCAGATTCTGGCCTTTCACCGTTTCTTATATTCCCGGAGATCCGTAACTCCGATCGGGCTGAAACTTGGCATGGTTTGTATCCGGATATTGGCTTTCTTGCGGCAAAAGAAGGGCACCAACTGCCTTACGAGGTGACCACGAGGGTCAGGGGCGCGCCCACCCGCCTGAGGCGCCCCCCTGCCTTGTGTTGCCCTCGGGCATCGTCTCGCGTTGATTCTTCTTCCCAAAAATCACATATATTCCAAAAAATATCTCCGTAAGTTTCTATCCCATTTGGAATCCATTTCATATGGGTTTTCTGCGAAACAAAAAACATGCAACAAACAGGAACTGGCACTGGGCACTGGATCAATATGTTACTCCCAAAAATAGTATAAAAAGTTGCCAAAAGTATATGAAAGTTGTATAATATTAGCAAGGAACAATCAAAAATTATAGATACGACGGAGACATATCATTCAACCGCCATCGATTTCATCGACGGCCCTGCCGTTGATCTCTTCCGCCAAGCGGTCAAGGATTTGAGAGATTTATACACCATCGAACCCATTTTGTCACTTCTGAAGGACACGTTCTACGTTGACGGCTTGGGATCCTCAATTGACAAGTCAGATCTCATCGACAATGCCCACGACCACGAGGAGGACACCGATGAAGGTTCTTCCAAGGTGAAACACCCCATCTGTGACATCAGAGAGCACACCATGGGTCTGTGCTCTTCCAACCGGAAGAATCCCGTCCATGAAATGGGAGGCAACATTCTATCAGCAAATCTTACCTTTTCTAGCTTGCCAACCCGTACCCTTTGTTGTAGTAGCATTTGTCGTGCGGTGCTTTAACTGTGTCGTGTTTAAGATTTCAGTTATGCAAAAATATATTGTTCAATAGCTCTATGTGATGTTTATGTATGAATTGCCCACTTTTGTTTCACGAATGGCTATATTTGGTTGTTTATAGTGAGTAGATGCCTTCTTTATCTGTATTTGGTTGTTAGGTTGGTTGGAGTGAGCATTTTTCCAGTTATCGAGCAGATGCCTTGTTTATCTATATTTGGTTCTTAGTTTGGTTGAAGTGAGTATTTGTCCAGTTATCAAGTAGATGCCTTGTTTATCTGCATTTGGTTGTTAGGTTGCTTTTTTTAGCCTTTGTCCAGTTATCAAGCAGATGCCTTGTTTATCTTTATTTGCTTGTTAGGTTGGTTGCAGTGAGCATTTGTCCAGTTTTCAAGCATATGCCCTGTTTATCTGTATTTGCTTGTTACTTTGTTAGGTTGGTTGCACTGAGACTCTGTCCAGTTTTCAATGGCTATATTTGGTTGTTATACTGGTCATTTATGCGTCTTGTTATTTTAGTCATCACAATGTGTTGTTCATTATGTGCAAGTCGGCACTGTGCCGCTCGACGACATCAATACCAGTTTGAACGGCTATATTTGGTTCCAGTTATTCCTGGTGTAGTTAACACATGCCCTTTATTTCAATTTTACACATTTATCCAGTGTGATGTTTAAGCTTTACCTACGTTCTATTCATTTCCAATAGTACCAGTTTGAATTGCAATATTTCATGGTTGTTAAGCCAGTTGTTGGTAACATTGCCTTCCATTTTATATCTGCTTTAACAGCATGCTGAAACCAACACATTCAAGCTATCATTTGGAGATAATGTTCTTTACCTTTGCTATATTTGTTTAATGTTAAGATTGATGTACTTATCATGCCTTTCCACTACTTATGCAGGACAACAACAAGAGTGGCCACCATTTTCCGCCGAGGTTAACTTCATCCCTCGGCTTATACTCCCTCGTCGTTCCATAATGTAGTGCATATTGATCCAGGCTTGGACAGTAGTTAGCTTCTAATAGTCTATTGTTGCTTGTAGGTACATATGCCCTTGCAAAGGATCCACACATCGACCATTTTTGCATATGGGGCAATGACATATAGATGAACAAGCATCAAGTGAGGAAACTGATAAGGATTATTAGCAAAAAGATACGCATGGTGGCAAGCAAATTATTTGTTTATGCTCTATCCAACACAACAGTGAGTTGTAGGATGGTAACTACAAACTCTACAGCCTTCTATTTTTACTGCTCATAATGAGTTGTTAGACAACAATGTCTGAATCTTTTTCGTTCCCAGTTCCTGAAGCAGTTCACTCAAGATTACCTCGCAAAATACATGATTGGTGGACACGCAATGAAGGTTAAAGTATTTTATCCAGACTACAATGAGCATCGAGAAGTCCTAATGAAGACAGTGAAGGATGGACGGGCAGCCATCACAAGGGGTTGGCCTAGAGTTGTGCGCGCATTACGCATTGAGGACGGCACAATATGTGCATTCCGCTTCATCTTCTCCAGCAACCAGAATGTCTTACGCCTCTCTCTTTACAGTCTTTAGTACAACTGTGGTTCATTATTCTTTACTTGGTGCTTCTGTAGTTCTTTAGTATATGTACCTGTGCATCGAATTATGAACTCGTGGTTGAACCTATATTTGTAATAAACATGGTTGGATATGAAATAAGTGATTGCCTACTTTCAAATTCAAATCATGTGCTTTTAAATGAGGGATTAATTTGATTAATTAGGGATTACACTGCACATGGTTTGCGAAAGCGAAACGTCTGCGATATACGTAGAGATCACAAACGTTTCTAGGATCCACTACGTGTGCGATCAATCTCCACTGCACACACGCCTTTCTCTTGAAAACTGTTTGCGTTACTCCACCTTGCGCAAATGTTTACCAGATAAAAAGTGTGTGTGATGGACAGCCTTTGCCACACAGTTTTTTTACGCACCGTGTGTGATTCATTCAATAATGCAAACGATAAAATTATTAATATCGTGTGCAATGGCAACGCTATTACAAACGATTTAACGGGAAAAATTGTGTGTGATGTACCTGTGAACGGAAACGTTTCCCTTTGAGCGACTGTGTCGGATGTACATGCGAATGGAAACGTTTAGCGGGGACTGACTGTGTGGGATGTACTTGCGACCGGAAACAATTTCGCCGTATAATTATATTTTTTAGCTCTACTATACGTATTTCCGTATTTGAACGCTCGCCGGTCGCACACGACCTCATTTTGCCGAGCATGTGTGCCAGGAGGGCATATCGCCGATGGTCTCTGGATCGTGTGGGAAGGACCCCCTATCGCCCACACTCACTTGCGACGGTTCCAAATGTCATCGCAGAAAGGGGTTAAAAACCGTTTGTTTAGGACTGACGTGTACCAGTGTTATTCCTTGAGCTAAATGACCCTGAAATTGAAAAGCACTACAAATGAACTCTAAAAAGGTTGAAACTTGGCATGGTATCATCATTTCACCCACATAGCATGTGCTAAAAAGTTCAGAGGGTTACGGAAAAGCTGGATGCACTTCGTGTACAAAATGGACAATCTCTTTCGAAGTATGAGCGTTTCGGACGAAAACTCATCTGTTACAAATGGATATCATTTTTGAACTTATTTGAACTCCAGACTTTTTGTGTGTTCAAAATGCACCATTCAACGCCACATCATCAATTTTCAACCCTTTCTGACTTCATTTGGTATGTTTCCTGCATTTACGGATTTTTTAGCTAAATGACACTGAAATTGGAAAGCAATACAAATGAACTCTGAAAAGGTTGAAAGTTGGCATGTATCATCATTTCACCCACATATCATGTGAGTAAAATTTGAGAGGGTTACGACAAAAGCTGGGTTCACTTCGTTTACAAATTGGACAATCTCTTTCGAAGTATCAGGATTTCATACGAAAACTCATCTGTTACAAAAGGCATTTCATTTCTTCACATGTAACTGCAGTGATATTCTAGATCAAAGGCATCATCATAATGGTTGTGGAGAGAAAGTCTTCGCTTGTTCTTCGCTTGTGTCCTTTGCTTATTGCGCCGTAACCATGGATAATCTTCATCGTTTAACAGGGTGCTTGGGTCAGCCTTGACTTTGAGGGGAGGAATTTCATGAAACTTCTCATAATCCTCAGACATGTCTGTCTTGCCCTCCACTCCCGGGATGTCTCTTTTCCATGAAAGAACTATGTGGCACTTTGGCTCATCGTACAATGTATTCGCTTCCTTATCTTTTCTTTTTCTCGGTTTGGTAGACATGTCATTCACATAGAAACCTTCACCACATCATTGGCTTGGACAAATGGTTCGTCTATGTATCCAAGATTGTTCTGATCCACTGTAGTCATTCCGTACTGTGGGTCTACCTGTACCCCGCCTCCTGATAGATTGACCCATTTGCACTGGAACAAAAGGACCTTAAAATCATGTCCATAGTCAAGTTCCCACATGTCCACTATGTAACCATAATATGTGTCATTTCCGCTCTTGGTTGCTGCATCAAAGCGGACACCACTGTTTTGGTTGGTGCTCTTTTGATCTTGGGCGATCGTGTAAAATGTATTCCCTTTTATCTTGTACTCTTTGTATGTTAATATCGTCGAAGATGGTCCTTTGGCCAACGAGTACAGCTCATCAGAAACAGTGTTGCCACCCATGATACGTTTTTGCAACCAGCTATCGAAAGTCCTGATGTGTTCACATGTAATCCAGTCGTCACATTGCTCCGGGTGTTTCGAGCGCAGAATATTCTTTTGTTCATTGACATCTGGGGTCACCAAGGTAGAATTCTATAGAACCGTGCAATGTGCTTGAGACCAAGAATGCCCATCCCAACATATTATTGAGTCCACTCATAGCATGCCTTTTCTAGTTAGTCTTCCTCATACCGCGATTAAGGGAGACAAATCTTCTTAAGGTCAGGAATGATGTCAACACAAAACCCAATAACCTCCTCTATTTGATGGCCCGTGGAGATGCTTCCTTCTAGCCTAGCACGGTTACGAACATATTTATTGAAGACTCCCATGAACCTCTCAAAGGGGAACATATTGTGTACAAATGCAGGGCCCAGAATGGCAATCTTGTCGACTAGATGAACTAGGACATGTCTCATGATATTGAAGAAGGATGGTGGGAACACCAGCTCGAAACTGACAAGACATTGCGCCAAAACACTCCTTAAGCTTTGTAGGATTTCTGGATCGATCACCTTTTGAGAGATTGCACTGAGGAATGCACATACCTTCACGATGGCTAATCGAACGTTTTCCGGTAGAAGCCCCCTCAATGCACCCGTAAGAAGTTGCGTCATACTCACGTGGCAGTCATGAAACTTTAGGTTCTATAACCTTTTCTCTACCATATTTGTTATTACCTTTATATTCGACAAGAAGCCAGATGGGACCTTCATACTGAGCAGGCATTCAAAGAAGATTTCCTTCTCTTCTTTGGTAAGAGCGTAGCTGGCAGGACCTTCATACTGCTTAGGTGGCATGCCGTCTTTTTCGTGCACACGTTACTAGTCCTCCCGTGCCTCCGGTCTATATTTTGTCTTCCCATACATACCCATGAAGCCTAGCAGGTTCACGCAAAGATTCTTCATCACGTGCATCACGTCGATTGCAGAGCGGACCTCTAGGTCATTCCAATAAGGTAGGTCCCAAAATATAGATTTGTTCTTCCACATGGGTGCGTGTCCCTCAGCATCATTCGGAACAGATAGTCCGTTGGGATCCTTTCCAATGGCTACTTATAAATCATTGACCATAGCAAGTATTTGATCACCAGTACGGATGGTCGGCTTCTTCCGGTGATCTGCCTCGCCTTTAAAATGCTTGCCATTCTTTCGACATTGATGGTTGGTCGGAAGAAATCGACGATGCCCCAGGTACATATTCTTCCTGCATTTGTCCAAATATATAGTTTTGGTGTCATCTAAACAGTGCGGGCATGCGTGGTATCCCTTGTTTATCTGTCCTGAAAGGTTACTGAGAGCAGGCCAATCATTGATGGTCACAAACATCAACGCATGTAGGTCAAGATCCAGCTGGTCGTGCTCATCCCACACATGTACAACTTTTCCATTCCATAGGTGTAAAAGTTCTTCAACTAACGGCCTTAGGTACATATCAATGTCGTTGCCGGGTTTCTTAGGGCCTTGGATGAGCACTGGCATCATAATGAACTTCCGCTTCATGCACAACCTTTGAGGAAGGTTATAGATACAAAGAGTCATGGGCCAGGTGCTATGATTGCTGCTCTGCTTACCAAAAGGATTAATTCCATCCGCGCTTAAACCAAACCATACATTCCTTGCGTCACCTGCAAATTCCCCCCACTTTCTCTGGATTTTTCTCCATTGCGACCCGTCAACGGGTGCTCTCAACATCCCGTCTTTCTTACGGTCCTCTTGTTGCCATCGCATCAACTTGGCATGCTCTTTCTTTCGGAACAGACGTTTCAACCGTGGTATTATAGGAGTATACCACATCACCTTGGCAGGAACCCTTTTCCTCGGGCGCTCTCCGTCAACATCACCGGGGTCATCTCGTCTGATCTTATACAACAATGCACCGCATACCGGGCATACATTCAAATCCTCATATGCACCGCGGTAGAGGATGCAGTCATTAGGGCATGCATGTATCTTCCGCACCTCCAATCCTAGAGGGCACGGAACCTTCTTGGTTTCGTATGAACTGTCGGGTAATTCGTTATCCTTTGGAAGCTTCTTCTTCAATATTTTGAATAGATTCTCAAATCAGTTGTCAGATACACCATTATCTGCCTTCCATTCTAGCAATTCCAGTGTGGTACCGAGTTTTGTGTTGCCATCTTTGCAACTTGGGTACAACCCTTTTTTGTGATCCTCTAACATGCGATCGAACTTCAACTTCTCCCTTTCACTTTGGCGATGTCTCTTTGCATGAAAAATGACCCGACGAAGATAATGATCAGGCACATTGTCTTGTTCCTCTTGATCGTTAGCTTCCCCCATTGCAGCATCACCGTATTCATGGGCGGATGGTTGTCATCATTACCTTCTTCTTCGTTGTCTTCCATCATAACCCCTCTTTCTCCGTGCTTCGTCCAAACATTATAGTGTGGTATGAAACCCTTCTCAAGCAGGTGGATGTGAAGTTTTTTCGAGTCAGAGTAAGACTTCGTATTCCCATAGATAGGGCATGGACAACACATAAAACCATTATGCTTGTTTGCCTCAGACACTTCGAGAAAATTAAGCAGGCCCTTAATGTACTCGGAGGTGCTTCTGCCACCGTACATCCATTGTCGGTTCATGTGCATGCCTTATATATAATTAAGTGTGTCAGAAACATTACATAACATGATGTATAGAGAAGTGACCAAATTAATAGAAGTTAATCATCACAACTAAAGTTCATAAATAGTTCTCATTGAACAATATATAGCTCTCTAAAGCATCTAATTAAACCATACATTGAAACTATGTAAAACATTTCAATGCAACAACAAATGCGATCATAATCGCAACTAAGGTAACAATTGATCCAACGGCATAATGATACCAAGCCTCAGTATGAATGGCATATTTTCTAATATTCAAGCGCATTGCATCCATCTTGATATTGTGATCATCGACGACATCCACAACAAGCAACTCCAATTCCATCTTATCCTCCTTAGTTTTTTTTAATTTTTTCTTCAAGTAAATATTTTCCTTTTCAACTAAATTTAACCTCTCCACAAGAGGGTCGGTTGGAATTTCCGGTTCACATACCTCCTAGATAAAAACTTCTATGTCAAGTTGGTCGATATAATTGTCATACACACTAAATCAATCAAATAGTTATAAAAGATAGTATACCACATCTGTCATGGAATTGGCACGGCAGATGTCCGGTTTAGAGGACTTAGGTGTGAGGCCATCGCGCGGGTTAGCTTGAAGAGGTTAAAAGCACACAAAGGACACAGAGGGTTTATACTAGTTCGGCCCCTTCGATGAAGGTAAAAGCCTACGTCTAGTTTGGTGTGGTATTGCTTGTGCGTCGATGAACAGGGAGCGAATCGCTTGCCTGTGTCTCGAGCTATTGTTTCTTGTCATTGAACCGTTGCCAGGTCGTCCCTTTATATAAGAGGCAACGCCTGGTCAGGTTTACAGAGTCCCGAGGCCGGCTCATAAACGTATCCGCCTCGGTCTCTGCTCTTTCTATCTTACATCCCAAGTTACATGATATGACGGTTTACCAACCGTGGGCTTTACACATGGGCCCTAAACTTCTATGGGTTGTAATCTTTTATACATATTCCACCGGGCTTGTAATAACACGACTATGTCAGTGTAATCCGGATCTTCCTGGCCGGTTTATACCTGCTAGTAATATCCCTGACAGTAGGCCCCAGATTGATTTGAACTTGTTCATGTCAGTCTTCTAAATCTTGCATAAATCTCTTTTCTGCAATTTATCTGCTTCGTAAACCGGCCATGACGTCATCTCCTGAAATCACCTTAATCTGTCGTGACGTCACCTCCGCATTTAATGCTCACCTCTGTCTGTTATCTTTGTTAAGTGCCATACCGAAAATCGAGGCGAGAGCACGATCTTTATCCAATCTCTGACCTCCTCGATTCCCGTGCTTACCGTTTTCACCTTTTCAGCTTATAAATACCGCCAGGGCACGCCTCTTTTCCCCTTCTGCCTTCGTCTTCTCCATTGCCCGAAGCTCCGCCACCGCTCTTCGAGTTCGTCGTCGTCCTCGAGCCAGGCCGCTGCATCACCCTGATCATGACCAGAGCACTTAACCGCCGCCCTCTTCTTCATCAGGTACTCCTTCTTCCTCACTATAGATCTCAATCTAGGGTTCCTTCCATAGCTTCCGCCATGAAACCTTGAAGCTTTTACTGTTCGTCCCCATAGGTCAACCTTGTTGTAGGCTCAGATTTATTTAGCTTTGACCTAAATCCATGCGTTTCCGCTCTGCCATTATAACCCTAGTTCCTCTAACTTTATCAGTTTAGATTAGATCCGTAGAGAGACCTCCGCAGCACTTCCTGCATATTACTTGCATTTTATTTCATCTTTTCCTTGTGCCTTAGATCTAGATTTACCTCAGCTCTTTGTGGAAACTGTTTCTTCATGCCTTAGATCTGTAGCTCGTCTCGCCGGTTCAGCCATACTTGCACGTCATATGTTTTACTTACGGTTTAGATGTAAGCCCATATTCGTAATTGACGGTTTAACTCCTGCCCTCTTTGTCATTATGAACCGGTAGCTGCCTCACTCTTATATGCTTCCGGATTAGTAACGCCATTAGTCCCTTGTGTAAACCGGCAATTTAGATCCATAACTTTATACACTGCTCCGGCTTATGCTTTAGCAATTGGTAAACCGGATTTTGCACTGTAATTTTCAGCACTTCCTCAGTCAAGATGACAGCCAAGCAGTTCGTCGCTTGCAACTGGGTTCCTTCCCGCATTACTGAGGATGACTTAATGAACGCCGCTTCAATCGGTATTCTGGGTCCTAAGGAGGTTCTGCACTGGCGGGCCCCAGGAGATGAGTGCCCACCTACTCCTAAGGAAGGAGAGGTCATTGTTTTCTTTGATTACCTGGCCCGGGGTTTTAGCCCTCCCTGCTCAAAATTCTTCCGGGATGTGTTAGCCGCCTTTCAGCTCCACCCTCACAACGTAGGTCCAAATTCTATGTCAAATATCTGCAATTTTCAAGTCTTCTCAGAGGCTTATCTTCAAGAAGAACAATCAGTGGATCTGTTCCGAGACTTTTTTCATTTAAACTGGCGGACGGAGTTTACTGACGGGCCGCATCAAGAGTTGGGTGGCGTCAGTATCCAAAAGAGAAAAGATGTGAGCTTCCCTCATGCTGCCCTTCACAGCCACCCGAAGGAATGGAACCAAACATGGTTCTATTGTAAAGACACTTCACCTGAAGGAGAAAACCCACTGCCGGGTTACAGCGCGTATCGCCTACCAACGGATCATCCCTTGCCGCAGTGCCTCAGCGCCCCAGATCATGCCCGGTTTGCTCCACAACTTTCTAAGCTCAGGGCCTTTGTAGCCAACAGCTTAACCGGAGTAGACTTTGTTCGCTGCTGGCTTGCCTGGAGCATTCTTCCACTGAGCCGGTGCTCAGGCCTGATGTGCGAGTACACTGGGAAGCCGGATGATCCTCGGCGTCATATTGATATAATACTTCCTAAAAAAGAAGTTAATGAATCTGCGAAGAAAATGTTAAATATCTCTTTGGAGGAGTGCAGCCGGACCGGTTTAGCTCCGTTCTGTGAAACCAATAAACCGCCAGAGGTAAGTCCTTCCCGATCTTTTCCTGTTTGTTTTAATCCGGCCATATCAATTGTCTTGCATTTATTTCCTTTCTTCTGCACAGGCCAACGACCCCTGCTGGAAGAGGAAAACTCAAGATAAACCGGCCAAGCAACCACGCCGGAAAACTTATGCTATTAAGAAGAAGAAGGTTGTTGCTGCTTCCGGTTCACATCCTGAGGAGGATGATCCGGGTTCGGAGGTACGAATTAAACCTTATATGCCTTGATCTCCCTTTATCCAAATTTATGTTAACAGTGCCTTTCCACAGGATCTGGCGGAAGGAAGTAAAGCGGCGGGAGTTGAGGTAATTTCTCTCTCTTCTGACTCAGAATCGCTGCCCCCCCAAAATCCGCCGGGTGTCCCGGAAATATCCCTTTTCTCATCCTTACACTCAAATGGATCCCAACTTTCTTTCGAAGAAACAGCAGCATGAAGCACGCCGGACCACGCGCCATAGCGGCCATGTAGTGGAGTCATCCGGAATACCTCTTACACCAGCTCGCAGGCGTCGCTCCGAGGTTTTACTTTCTCCAACTCTTCTTCATCCAAAAGCCGGCCTCATACGTAAACCGCTTAAACCTTCTGATCCTAACTATCAGGAGGCTCCTTTGTCCTCTTCCGGCGAGTCAACTGCCACACAGGTCCCCGTGCTGAAGACCGTGCCTGGGTAAGTCCTTTCCTCAAACACCCGGTTTACCACTATATTTGTACCTTTATGATTCTCATTGTTCCTTTGATTTTTACCAGCAAGCCGAAGCCTAGCAAGAAGGCGAAAGCAACCAAAGCGGCTGCCGAAACCGCTACCGTTGAACCGGCCGGTGATCCGGAAGAGGTTATCCTTCCAGAAGATAATGCTGCAGTTCAGTTTGATGACTCTATTCCCATGGATCGTGACGACATTACTGCTCCGGGAGATGATAATACGGAAAATGTGGTTAAACCGGCGATAGGGCTGGACCAAAAGCTCGAAGCTCGCGAGCTTAATGAGCGCTCGATAGTTCGGCTCGTTAAGCTCGTGGCTCGCTTCTTAATGAACAGAGCCAATCATTGATTTCAGCTCGTTAAGCTTAACGAACGAGCTAACGAGTTTCACGAGCAGCTCGTTAAGCTCGTTAGTAATAACACAACACATATTTTCATCTTACCTGACAAAATTTTTGTAGCACCTCGGCCCATCCACTCAATCTAATCTACATAGGAGGCAAAAAACTTGTGCATTTTGTTTTCTAGTCACCATCTTCTTTAAAAAAAACAAATATACGCGCTTATCGTGTAAATCGTAACACATCAAAATCTGTTAACGAGCGCTCACGAGCTTAACGAGCTTTAAACAAACCGAGCCGAGCAGGGTTTTCTGCTTGTTAATCTTAACGAGCTTAACGAGCCGAGCCTTAACGACCACGAGCTTAACGAGTACGAGCTTAACGAGCCGAGCAGCTCGTTAATCCACCCCTAACCGGCGAGCCCTGTCCGGGTTAGCCCTCCTCGGACTAGCCCAGCTCCTGTCAGCCCGGCGCCTACTGCTGTCCCTCTCCAGCCAACTGCCGCTTCATCCCCGGACGTTGAGATAACCGGGCTAGGCTTTACTGCTCCCACTGAGCCTGTCATCTTGGACAAGCATACTACCAAGGAGTAAAAACTTCAACAAGAGAAAGGCAAGTGGAGCACGAACTTATCCAGCTATGCCGAGTTGACTGCCTAGGAACTTCATTCCGGGTATCTGAATCGGCTCTTTAACAGCCGCGAGTATGAAGCCGGGTTGGTTAACCTGATGAAGGACAAGTACGAGGTAATTTCCTTTCCTTTTACTTGCCTTTGTTTTGTATTCTTTGCAATCCTGTCTTCAGGCCATAGTAGCCCCCAAGTGCCGGTTTAGCTTCATTGTAGGTGAACCGGGACTTCCAATGTATCTGGAAATGAACTTACATTAGCCCCCAAGTGCCAGGGGTATAACTTGTTTTATGCGCTTGGGACTTGTCTGAATTTCTCATTCGTTACTTCAATTGCACATTAGCCCCCAAGTGTCAAGTGTATAACTTGTTATATGCTTGAGAGTTGATTGATCTGTTGTTCTAATCCGTTTGGTTTCCTTGTAGGCTGACTTGACCCGGAGGGCTTCGGAGGTAACTGAGCTCCGGAATACCTTGGCTGTTACTGAAACTGCTTCCGCCAAAGCCAAGGAAGAGCTTGTGCTTACTTTAACCAACATGGCAAAATTGAAAAAGGACTTTGAAGCGGAGCGGTCCACATGGGAAGTGCAGAGGAATGCTCTTGAAAAAAGAGCAAAGGACGCTGAAGCTGCCCTTAATCCGGTTACGCAGGAGCTGACCGGTTTAAGACAGCAAATAGAACTCATGACTTCTGCCATCTTCGGTGAGTACCCATCTGTGTATGTTTTTCATTCTTGCAATCTTTTGTTCCGCTCCGGTTTAACTTGGCTAACGTTTTTCAGGGAGGCGCATAACTCATCTTGGAGATGATGTCCGGAAGAACCTCAAGGCCTCTTATACCCTGGTAGAGCAGCTTTATTCCGGCGCTCAAAGGGTTGTTAGCGCAATGTCCCATAACAAACCGGCCCCAACTACCATCCAAGGCACTTTGGAGAAGCTATCTGTCCTGCCTGTACGTCTGGTGGAAGTGAAGAAATCTGCTGCACGGGCTGGTTCTCTTATGGCGCTGACCCGGGCCAAGGCATGGGTCCCAGACTTTGATCCGGCTGAGGCTATGAACAGGTATCCCAGCAATAAAGAGGATGGATCCGCCTTCTCTGCCGAAGACCTCTGTGCCTTAACCAAAGAGATGCGCCCACTTGCCAGCAAACTTGCCGATGAAGCGGATCTGACAAGGTATCATCCGGCCTATGACTTAGAGAATGAGCGGGTAGACCGGCCGGTTTATGACACCGAGAATCTGATCCCGCCCGTGTGTGCCCATACTTTCGCTCTAGACATTGATCCGTCCGATCTTATTAATGAGGAAATGTACTTCCGTGCACTCTCCAAGATTGATTGGCGCGTTCCTGATTTCCAGCCGCTACCTGAAGATGAAGAAGACCCGGAAGAAGTCGACCCTCAGCCTTCACAGCGTGAAGAGGAGTCGTAAACCGTCTAGTTTAACTCGTAGCTGATGAACACTTTTGCAAAAAACTTTAATCCGTTCGGGCCTGCAGGTGCCTTGTAATAGGATAGTTTGAAACATTGTCTTTGTCCCAATGTGGATGTCACAGCTTGACTTGGCGCCTGCCAATTTAATCCCTTGTTTTGCTATGGTTGATCCGTTTATGTTATCTGCGCCTGCATAAACAATGCTAAAAAGATGTCCTGACGGTTTACCACCGGACCTATTACATTGTTCCCATAGACATATATCGAAGGAGGATAAAAAAATACCTCATACCTCTGATTAAGTGTGCCTGACGTCCTTAATCCGGTAGGCATAATTGAAAGTGTAGATGCTGATGAGGCTCTTGGCTCTCTTGGCGTTTGTCTGATGACTGATTCGGGTTATGATGAACGCCGGTTTAACTCATGCTTGTGTTCATGACCCAGACTTTTAATTTTGTAGATATATGGTCAACTTTGAAGTTGCCCTATCCCGGATCAATAGACTTGGTTAACAACAAAAACTTGAAAATCACAGAAACAAAGCTTTTTGGCAAATAAGACCATGTAGTCGAGGCTTTTTACGAGCTGCCAGGCTCCAAATTCGAGGCTTTTTGCGAGCTGCCAGGCTCCAGGCTTTTTGTGAGTGGCCTTCAAGCTCTAGGCATTTTTTAAGAGCGGCCTAGACACAGCCGGTTCATCCCAGTACCTAGTGTAACTCCGGCTTTGGCGGGGGGTTTAATGAATCCTCTCCCTGCTGTAAGTGTACACCTGCTGTTGTGTCAGCGTCGTGTCCAGCAATTCCTTAGCACGGCGTGCTTCCATCGCCACGGGGGATGTCCCCTCAATGGGTAAAGCCGCCAGCCGTGAAGCAGCGGCGACAATGTTGTCCAACGGGTTAGAGTAATGGCCGGGAGGGGTGGGGACGTGCGGTGCTGGCATGACTTGGCGGTTTCGCTCTGCAGCCGGCGGCTGAACCGACGCGCCAGTCCCCGGGGCTCCTCCTCGGTTTACCTCTGGTTGATTGCTGGCTCCCGCTCCTGGTATGCCGAAGAGATTCCTCGCCTCGTAAACCAGCGGTAGACGAGTTTGTTGTCTTCTGTACATTACCTCCTGTGCAGAAGTCTGATCCACCCTGAGCCGGAAAGCTTGGGAGTCTAGCTCTGCTTGCCTCGTAGCCATCCTGACTTTCTCCACGTCCAGATCCCGTTTAGCCTGCTCAATCCGGCCCTTCAGCTGAAGGATCTCCGCATCATGTTGCGCCTTGTTGGCAGGGGCCACTTCTGTTGTTGCAAGTGCCGTTAACTCTCCAACCAAGGTGGATAGGATGTCAGAGGGCGACGGGGTTTGGTTGCCTGCCCCAGCACCCGCTACCTCTGAGGCGAACGCCCCGGTCATCGAGGGCTGTTGCGCAGGCTGTGATTCGGCCATGAAAACAGCCACCCGATTTGGCGGATCAAAGGGGTCCGGAATGCTATCGCCATCAGATACACCCTCAGATCGGCCGTCCTGCAACAGATACAAAGTTTCGGTCTCTCCGGATGAAGATTCATCGTCAGAGTAGACAACTGTCTCACCACCAGAATCCGATCCGTCCTCGGCTTGGACTCCATGTACTGCTCCAACGAAGACACGCTTCACTGCGGGCCGAATTCGAGCCGATCTCGCACGCTGAGCCGGCTCGACGATGTTGGGGAAGGTGTCCGGCTCAGGTCCCGGTTCGCCAATCTTGCCGATGAAGACGTGGATGCCGCCGAAGGGGACCCGGTACCCGTATTCGATTGAGTCAGCCTCGAGGCCCCAGCCTGCGTCGTTGATGTAGATCCGGCAGCGGCGACTCTTGGTCTTCCGGCCAACCGCGTAACCCTTGAGTCCTTGAAAGTTGTCCTTCAAGAACTTGAAACCATCGTGCGATAGACCCACAGTGGGCGCCAACTGTCGTGGAATTGGCACGGCAGATGTCCGGTTTAGAGGACTTAGGTGTGAGGCCATCGCGCGGGTTAGCTTGAAGAGGTTAAAAGCACACAAAGGACACAAAGGGTTTATACTAGTTCGGCCCCTTCGATGAAGGTAAAAGCCTACGTCTAGTTTGGTGTGGTTTTGCTTGTGCGTCGATGAACAGGGAGCGAATCGCTTGCCTATGTCTCGAGCTATTGTTTCTTGTCATTGAACCGTTGCCGGGTCGTCCCTTTATATAAGAGGTAACGCCCGGTCCGGTTTACAGAGTCCCGAGGCCGGCTCATAAACGTGTCCGCCTCGGTCTCTGCTCTTTCT
Organism: Secale cereale; assembly: GCA_902687465.1. NCBI lineage: Eukaryota > Viridiplantae > Streptophyta > Magnoliopsida > Poales > Poaceae > Secale > Secale cereale. The sequence continues at coordinate 870,702,361 of LR738713.1, forward strand.
ATCTTACATCCCAAGTTACATGATATGAAGGTTTACCAACCGTGAGCTTTATACATGGGCCCTAAACTTCTATGGGCCGTAATATTTTATACATATTCCACCGGGCTTGTAATAACACGAATATGTCAGTGTAATCCGGATCTTCCTGGCCGGTTTATACCTGCTAGTAATATCCCTGACAACATCCGAATCACAGATAGGACGAGGTCCAACTAGGGCGGATACCAAAACCATCGCACTACATAATAACAAACAAATATAAAAGTAAGAAAAATATACAAGTATCTATCTAAATCATACAAGTAAGAATTTCTTTTCTTGTAGAAAGAAGATAAGAACAAGATGCTCACCACGGCGGTGCCGGCGACGAGATCAGCGCGGGCGGTTGACGGCGGTGAGGACGGGGACGGGACAGGACGGACCGGCAAACCTAGACAAATCTTGAGGAAAATGGAGTTTGGGCAAGGAGCTCGGAGAGGAGAAATCTTAAGTGTGGCTCGGACATTTCATCATACACCTCATGTGCTTCCAGAGGAGAAATCACAACGACATTGTGCTTCCATTTGGAAAAAAAAGGAATTGCGTCGGCTTGTTGTGGTGTTGCAACCAGAGTAGTCGGATCACGGTATGTGCGTCGCTGCCAGGAACACGAGATCAGAATTGACGAGCACTTGCCATAGTTGTTGTGGAGAAGCACAAGGAAGATGTAGACTTTTTGTAATCAGCAATATCCTAGTGAAGACAGCTATACCATGGTAATTTTGCTGCATGCAATTTTTTTTAAATGCAACATGACTGAGTTGCTAGATGGCTAATCTGATTTACGTCTAGTGTTAACACAATGATTGGCCCCACATGTTATTGAGAAAACCGTGTCTCTCGAAAAATTAGTTTGCATGCATGCATGCTGCCTATTTGGCAAACACCTCCGAGAAAAGATTTGAACAAAAAGGGAAGGATCTTAATTTAGTATAAAGTGGCTTCTCTATGGGCTCCTTTCATTGCGGCTGGCGCATGCTTTTTCAGGATGAGATTAGCGGCCAGGGTAAACACACGAGACCAACTTCCTGGCTCGCCATTCAAATACCTTCCAACTTCCTCTTACAGACATTTCATCGCCCCACCGCTGTCCGTCGGTTGATTGATCATCATGAGGGCCCAGCTCGCTCTAGCGCTCCTGCTCTTCCTCGTTGTTGCCTCTACCAGCCCTCTAGCATTGGCCCACGGCGATCTTGACTATGGTGGTGGAGTCAAGAATTCTGAAGCTGTCGGCGGATACACCGCCGGTGCTGAGAAGAAACCCGAAGCCGTCTCTGTCAATGCTGAGAAGAAACCCGAAGTTGTCTCCGCAAGCGCGGAAACAAAACCAGAAGTCATCGCTGGCTATGCCGGTGCTAAGAAGAAACCTGACGTCGCCCCCAACAATGTTGATGCGGAGAAGAAACCGGTAAGTGCGTCTGGCTATGCAGGCATGGAGAAGAAACCCAAAGGTGCCACTAAGGTTGCCGAGGAGAAGAAATCTGAAGTTGCCTCCGAGAAGAAATCCAAAACAAAGAGTGAGCCATCCCAGCCTTCCACCATTGAGAAGAAACCCAAAACTAAAAATGAGAAGAAGGCCAAAGGAAAGAACGACGCCTCTGGATACACCGGTGCAGAGAAGAAACCAAAAGAAAAGGTAGATGCACCCAAGAAGGAGAAGCCAAAGAAGGAGGAGGTCAGGAATATCATTCCTAACACCTACGCCAAGCCAAAGGAGGAGCCCAAAAAGGAAGAGCCGAAGAAGGAGGTGATCGCGGCTAGCTCACGTGACGCCTACACCGAGCCAAAGAAAGAGGAGCCAAAAAAAGAGGAGTTGGTGGCCGCTGAACCAAAGAAGGAGGAGTCCAAGAAGAAGGAGCCAAAGGTACCGGAAGTGGACACCACCGCCAACTACGCCGCTCCAAAGAAGGCCCAACCGGAGACAACGGCGACTGTCACATCCGATAGTTACACCGCGCCAAAGAATGCTCAGCCAGAGACGCCGGCAACTAGCACAGCCGACACTTATGCTGCGCCAAAGACTGCCCAGCCGGACACGGCGGCGGCTAGCACAACTGGCGGTTACGCTTGATAGACCATCTGCAGAAACAAATGATATCTACGACACATTGAAACCGAGTACGTGGAAGAAAAAGACCGGCCATTTCCCCTACCACATATGTAAGTCCAAAACCTCACCTAGCTTCCGAGCGACCAACCAAAATAATTTATCTCTCATCTCACTTGAGGAGGGACGATGACCAGGAAACCCGTCCACCGTCATTTTTTATACCCCAATTTTCATTGTGTAAGTGCTTATCCTTAATGTACCACTTATGCAACTCCGTTTGTAGTATTATTTTACTTATGTAAAGAGAAGATGCACCCGTTAGGTACGGAAACGGGTGTGTTATCACTTTGTATTCTAAAACGAGAACTCATGTACCGTGCATGTAACTCTGGATAAGGTAAATTCAGCTTTCGTGAATACTTCCGAGATCGTTTCCTGGATTAGAGCAAATGCTGCCTAGGAGTCCCATCACGTATCAAATATGTAAGATCTACTACTGGCATATATAATTTTGTTCTCAAATAGCGTTAGAGGGAAATGATAGTTTCCTGGATTTCATTAGAGGGAAATGTATATACAACTAGATATTGGGGCGCGTCTTGGTGTACCACATATGCGTACGTCTTTGGTCCTACAAATAACATATATCAACCACAAACATAATGTACATCATTTCGATCCGTACATTAAGACGCAATATAAGTTGCTTCATTTGCTATACTATTTTTTTCTTATATATTTGATCATGAATTACAATCATAAACTGCTTGTGAAGTATCATGACTATAAAAAGGAAAGTTATCAAGGACGCAATGTAGAATTTGACAATGCAATACATATTTTGAAGTGGACATCTTTTTTTTTCTCTTGTAGATGTCAAGTTGAACCCATATTGGACAATGACATGCAAGTGTGAAAGCAGAAATCAAAATAGTTAAAATGATTTTTTATTACAAATGGAAAACGCCAATCAACATATAAATGACTTTAATAAATTAGTGCACAATCTGCTTCCATAAAAGTAAATGCCGGTGTCTGCAGTGAGAGGGCCCTTGTCTCACAAAATGATACCTAGAAGGTTTCAAAATTACATGTTATATACACACAAGCAAAATTACATCGAAGACTCGAATGATCTTTTTTCTTTTCTGTGTCAAAATATACAATTATATTCTACTAGATAACTGTGCACGCATTGCAATTTGGCACAAATAGTTTTACACAATCACCGTGATTTACCTTCCAGTTTAATATTAATATTACCAAAATTTTAATTTAACTTTCAATTGAATCAGTACCTATTGATCATTTATTTGGTAAGCCAATAAGACGTGGGACGGTTCTGACGGATTTTTAATCACTGAAAAAACCAAGCAAGCCCAAAATTGGAGTAGGGTGGGGAGGTGGGTAAAAGAAATAAACGTTAGGTGAACCTTACATAGTTTTAAGTAGGATATATCTTTTTCATTTTTCAGGTTTGTCTCTGCTTTCCCTGATTTTGTTCACAATTTTAAAGATCCCGCTTTTTTAAAATTAGAGATAGGAGAACACACTTAAGAGAGGGGGATGGGATCAGTTCAGGGGAGAGGCAGACGAACCAACATTGTTTACTGTTGATTTAATAAGTCCCCTCTGCATTTTTATCATTCGCCCAATAGTAATTTTGTGGCTAAAACTCTATTTCATTATATATACTCATTTCATTTCTTTTGATAAGTTCTCAACTAAGTGCGGTAATTTCTTTGCATACATAATGGTAACCAATATTATCTAAACTTTATAGTTTATGCACACGGAAGCTTGTAATTACATAGAAACGTTGGTTCATAATGTACACCTTGATGGGTTTTGGGGTTGGCGCCGGTTACTTGTCGCGTGTGCATTCTCATCTTGCTGGTTCATTCTTGCATTACTCAAAAAGCCATCTCTTCACAAACGAACATGTCACTGTGTACCCTCGACCACGGGGGTGGTGCGCTTCAGCTCACGTCGCAGGAGACCCGACTAGAAGGGCGGTACGCAAGAAATCCGATGAACTTCTTTGCTAACCAGAAACCCCACACGCCCGGCAGGTACCCTATCTGCAGAAGCGGCGGCTATGGTCTGCCCTAGGTTTATCTGATCGCCCCTAGGGCCTTGTAGATCGCTACCCTGCAACAAGCAGAAGAACGAAGAACGAGAAGAAGAAAACTAGGGTAAATATGAAGTTAAAATATAAAAGGTTGTAGATTGATTGTTTAAGTGTGTGTTGTTCAATCGGCCATCACCTCCAAAATATATTTGAGGCGGCTGGACTTCCCGTATAATTAAAGGATTCGTTCCAGCTTTCCTTATAAGGAAAGTACATCAAATCCAATCTTACACCTCTAGGTCTTTGCTAAATCGGACCCCCTCCATATTCGCAGCACCTTCCTGTCCTGCTCCTTGTTATGGCTGTAGAAGTCGCATACTAACTCTGGATGGAGATGAGCCAAATAATTTTCGTCTCGACAAGACGAATAACCCATCGGGAGCCAATTATCCAAACAAGGCCGGCTCGATAAATTCTTTGTTCCACCATTACCTTGAGGTCGGATTTTGGCAGGTGACCAGTTAAGTTGCCCGGTCTCTGTTGTAACTCTGTAGGTCACATACTACCTCGGATGAAGACCACTCCAAAAGCATGTCAAATCAAACCTCCTCTCTCTACACGTGCCAAACAACCACTCAAGTGTTGCATACATGCATCTTTTCCGTTGTGTTATGCCTCTCCACCGCTCCCAGATCCATGGAGTTACGGAGGACGACACCATTAAAATGTTCATGGAGGTGCAACGCATGGTAGCAGCCGACAAGTCAGGCCATGATGATGGTTTGCCCATGTATGATAAGAAATAAAAGAAAGAAAGCGGCCATGTATGACGGTGTCTTGTTCTGTACGACTCCATCATGATCTCTTCGGGTTAATATTAATTTACTCAAATTACTCTTTTGATATCTTATTTTAGCTCATGACAGTGTGATTGATTGTGTGCTGATTGATCACATGATCATCGCCTCTGGTGCAAACGCGCATGTGCAAGTAAATTAAATACTCGTATCTGCAGCCACAATAAGATTCGTTCGCACTCGAGTGTGCACTTTTTTAAAGACAAATATTTTCTTTCGCTAAAAGAACAATCAATCTAAAATAAGCTAACCCAAGCTTAGTGTATTTGCACTCCTTATTCTCCTCACATCGACATTTCACCCGAAACTGGAAAACTTCGATCACACAAAACTTAATGGAACTTCATAAGATGCGTTAGTATGACAAAGAGGAAATCATTCACTTTGGTACTGCCAAGACAAGATTCATAATTGTTCTCACACAATGCCTACTCTACCTTATCATTTCCACAATTTACACTAGTAGGAAAAGGGCGTAATGTGAAACATATTAGTCCCGGTTTGTAACTGAACCGGCACTAATGTGATCATTAGTGCCGGTTCCAACGGCTAGGCGGGCGGCGATCATTAGTGCCGGTTCATGGCGAACCTCTAATACCGGTTAGTGCCACGAACCGGTACTAAAGACGTGGTGGCAGGCTTGTGTCAGGATGGGGCCCCACCATCTCCTTTAGTACCGGTTGGTTATAAATAACCGGTACTAGCGGTCATCCTACATAAACCCCTTTGTGGAGCTCGAGCACTCTGTTCTTCCCCTTTCCCCCCTCCTCTGTTTTCTTCCTCTTCCTCTCGAGCTCACACTCCATTTTTTCCCAAATTTGTGAAGATTTGAAGGCACCCCATCCATCCAAGGGATCACATAGGTTAGTAACTTTGTCCTTTCATCTCTAATTGATAGATTAGCTCTTGCAATGCTCTATAAGTATAGTGAATTGTGGATTTTATTTCGGGAGGAATTATATGTGGTAGTATTTGATTTATATGCAATTTGAGGTCAAAATAACTCTTAGTTTGCATATGTAGGTGTGGTTTCCTAAGTGCCTTCCCGTCTCCGTCCTAACCACTATCAATCGCCCGCACCGTCCCGTCGCCGGCACCACCTTGTGGTGAGCCTCTTGTTCTTATCTTTTTTGTATTAAAAAATCATGTGTATGTGATATAGATAGATAGTTACTCGTATAATTATATTACCCGTACGTTGTTTGTTATACATAGTGCCATGGTTTTGATATCCGTCCCCGTCGGCCCTCGTCCGGTTTATGATTCAGATGTGCACTAGTAGAAAAAGGGCCATTTGTCCCGGTAGGGGAATGGGACTAAATGGTCGATACAAATGCCCTAGGCCATTAGTCTCGGTTCTTATACCAACCGGGACAGATGGGGTTCCACGTCGCCACTGCGGCTTGCCCAGGCAGGGGGGCCTTTTGTCCCGGTTGGTAGCACCAACCGGGACAAAAAAGCTTCCACGCGTCAGCAGTTCAGTGGTTAGGGTTTTAGTTTTTTTTCTGAAAGGGGGGAGGGGTTTAGGGGTTTTGTAGGGTTAATTTAGGGGTTTCATATATTGTGTTAGCCCGCTAATAGGGAGAAGTGTCCTATTTTATCTCCGTGTTGGTCTACTCTACGTACTATATATATATACGTATAGATCGGAGGACTCGACACGCTAGCTAGTAAGCAAATGAAGGAAACCATTAAGTACAGAAGATCGACCTCTCTCCTTCTCCGAGAGAGATTGGTCGAACAACAAGTTTTCGTATATCTATCCGACGCTACTGGCTACATACATACAATATAAGATCTCTTACTACAATTCCCTAACATATTAACTCAATTTCCAGATGGTATTCTCTGGCTTTATTGATGACGTGGTCAAGAAAGAATCCCGCCCATTCCTCTTGAATTGCCCGTATGAGTTCTTGTGCTAGGAGTTCATCCCGCATCTGCCACATCTAATTTGAAGAAGGGGGTCAATACATATATATATATGAATTAAACTCAACAGAAATGATGGTAATACAATAAAATTGTGAATATGTTTTCTTACGCACATCAAATTGTCTTTTAGAGTAGCCCCGCCTATTCTTGGCCGTCGCGTTGTAGATGAACTCGCAGATGTATTATCCACAGTAATTATTCCCAGCTTCCTACCACAAGCACTTTACAAGAAATAGAGGTCAATCAAACTGATAATGAAGCATTATAAATGGCATTGATGAAAGTATAGCTATAGTCAATGGGAGATGCGCGGAACTAGCTAGCAAGCAGTACTTACTTTCGGGTAAATCCATCGCAGTTCTCGCGGCAGTGCCGGGACTTTTTTGGTGAATTCTTTCCAAACCCTGCGAGACAAAGAATACAATTACTTTATATTAGGAAATGAACAAAGTTGCCGATATGGTGCGATAATGATCGATTGAACTTATTTGTTGACCATTTTAGACATGTTCGCATAGTCCTTGGGATCTTTTCGTCTCGAGTCTAAGACGGTTACTAGTCCCTCCTCAAGCTTAATCTCTAGGAGAATATAGTGGAACCTGCACACGCATGCATACAACTCATCAATTACATTAATTACTATAACCTCGAGTAATATATAATTAAGGGAAACCGAATATGCACAAGACAGTAACACTCACTTGAAGTTGTAAGGAAAGAGTATTTTATCTTTATTTTGATTTACTATCAACGATTGAAGCAAGTTGGCCTCGGCTTCTTTGGCATGCTAGTTGACATCATATTTGTGGCAAAGCCACCATGCATAATTTTTCATACATGTTACTCTTGATTCATTGCACATCCCGGTACACAGCCGGAGGCATTCATATAGGTCATACTTTGTTCTAGTATCGAGTTATAATTCAATGAAAGTGTGATGACCATCATTATTAGAGCATTGTCCCATGTGAGGAAAGGCTAAATCGAGAAAGCCCCTCCAAAAAAAGAGAAAGGCCAAAGAAAAAGAAAGGCCTAAAATAAGGGGGACAATTGCTACAATCTTTTTTCCACACTTGTGCTTCAAAGTAGCACCATGTTCTTCATGATAGAGGGTCGTATGTTTAGTCACTTGCATATACTAGTGGGAATTTTCATTATAGAACTTGGCTTGTATATTCCAACGACGGGCTTCCTCAAATGCCCTAGGTCTTCGTGAGCAAGCAAGTTGGATGCACACCCACTTAGTTTCTTTTGTTGAGCTTTCATACATTCTTAGCTCTAGTGCATCCGTTGCATGGCAATCCCTACTCACTCACATTGATATCTATTGATGGGCATCCCCATAGCCCGTTGTTACGCCTAGTTGATGTGAGACTATCTCCCTCCTTTTTGTCTTCTCCGACTCTTGAATAGATCTATCAGAAAGAATAACTTTGAGGTGGTTTCGTACCCTACCATAATCTCTTCGTTTGTTCTCTGCTATTAGTTACTTTGGAGTGACTCTTTGTTGCATGTTGAGGGCTAGTAATATGATCAAATTATGTTATCCTTGTTGAGAGAACTTGCACTAGTGAAAGTACGAACCCTAGGCCTTGTTTCCTATCATTGCAACACCGTTTATGCTCACTTTTACCACTTGCTACCTTGCTGTTTTATATTTTTCAGTTTACAAAAACCTGTATCTACCATCCATTTTGCACTTGTATCACCATCTCTTCGTCGAACTAGTGCACCTATACAATTTACCATTGTATTGGGTGTGTTGGGAACACAAGAGACTCATTGTTATCTGGTTGCAGGGTTGTTTGAGAGAGACCATCTTCATCCTACGCCTCCCATGGATTGATAAACCTTAGGTCATCCACTTGAGGGAAATTTGCTACTATCCTACAAACCTCTACACTTGGCGGCCCAAGAACGTCTACAAGAAGAAGGTTGCGTAGTAGACATCACGGTACAGGATGCTTGTCATTAGGGCATGCATGTATCTTATGCACCTCCAATCCTAGAGGGCATATGACCTTCTTTGATGCGTACGTACTGTCGGGCAATTCGTTGTCCTTTGGAAGCTTCTTCTTCAATATTTTGAGTAGTTTCTCAAATCCTTTGTCAGGCACTTCATTCTCTGCCTTCCACTACAACAATTCCAGTACGGTACCGAGCTGCGTGTTGCCATCTTCGCAATTGGGTACAACCCTTTTTTGTAATCCTCCAACATGTGATCGAACTTCAGCTTCTCCTTTTCACTTTCGCACTGTCTCCTTGTTTCAACAATGACCCGGCGGAGATCATCATCGGGCGCGACAACTTCTGGTTCCTCTTGACCCTCAGCACCTTCCCCCGTTGCAGCATCACAGTATTCCGGGGGCACATAGTTGTCATCATCCTCTTCTTCTTCGTTGTCTTCCATCATAACCCCTATTTCTCTGTGTTTGGTCCAAACATTATAGTGTGGCATGAAACCGTTATAAAGCGGGTGGGTGTGAAGGGTTTTCGAGTCGGAGTAAGACCTCGTATTCCCACAGATAGTGGACGGACAGCACATAAAACCATTCTGCTTGTTTGCCTTAGCCACTTCGAGAAAATTATGCATGACATTAATGTACTCGGAGGTGCGTCTGTCACCGTGCATCCATTGCCGGTTCATCTGCTTGCTTTTATATATAATTAAGTGTCAAAAACCATTACAGAACATCATGGATACATTTCCACTCAAATTAATATAAGTTCATCATCACATTATATTCAAAGTACATGCATAGCTCACCATGGTGGTGCCGGCGACGAGATCGGCGCGGACAATCGACGTCGGTGAAGACGGGGACGGGACGTGACGGACCGCTAAACCTAGCCAAATCTCGGAGAAAATTGAGCTTGGAGTTCGAGCTTCGAGAGGAGAAAGCTTAACTAGTGTGGCTCGGGCATTTCATCGAACACCTCATATCCATATATATATATATATATATATATATATGCATGGGAGGTGAGCTAGATCTCTCCACTCGCCAGCCAGAAAAAATAGAGCAGTGTGGAGTGCTCTGCTCGCCTGTGATGGGGTATATATAGGCAACCAATTGGTCTCGGTTCGTTACAGAAACCGGGACAGAAGTGGGGCCTTTAGTCCCGATTCCAGACACGAACTGGGACCAATGGGTGTGGGCCAGGAGCAAGGCCCATTGGTCCCGGTTCATGCCTGGAACCGAGACAAATGGGTCCAGAACAACCGAGACAGATGCCCAACGAGGCTCGGCGACCCCCCTGAGCAAACGAACCGGGATGTATGCCCCAATGGGTCTCGGTTCGTGAGTGAACCGGGACTAATGGGCTTTCCAGGCCCGAACCAAAGCCTGTTTTCTACTAGTGGTGGTATATTCTCTTTTATAACTATTTGTTGCATTTCGTGTTTATGGAAAATTATGCCCATCAACTTGACATAGATATTTTTATCTAGGAGGTATGTGAACCGGAAATTCCAACCGACCCTATTGTCGAGAGGTTAAATATAGTTGAAAGAAAAAACGAGTATTTGAAAGAAAAATTGAAAAGAATGGAGGGGGAGAAGATGGAATTGGAGTTGCATGTTGTCAATGTCCTAGATGATCACAAGATCAAGATGGAGAATATGAACTTGAAGATTAGATAGATTAGAAAATATGCCATTGATAGTGAGGCTTGGTATCATTATGATGTTGGATCAATTCTTACCTTAGTTGCGAGCTTGATCGAATTTGTTGTTGTATTTAAATGCTTTAGCTAGAGAGTTATTTGTATGTTTGTTTTATGACAATAAGTGTTGTATGAACTTGTATTAATTTTGTCTTTTCATTGTTGTCTAATGAAGATGAGTCGGCAATGGATGTACGATGACCGATGCTCTCCCCGGTTTGTTAATGGTGTGCATACTTTTCTGCTTGCGGCTGAGGCAAACAAGCGGGCGGATGGTTTTATGCCTTGTACATGCGATGGCTGTAAGAATGATCAGAATTACTCTAAGTCAGGATCCATTCAGGTCCACTTGTTTGAGTCTGGTTTCATGCCCCACTATAATGTTTGGACCAAGCACGGAGAAAGAGGGGTTATGATGGAAGATAATTAAGAAGAAGAGGACGACGACATATATCCCGGCCATGGGTTCCCTGAATACGATGGTACAACAATGGGGGAAGAAGCTGAAGAAGAGGCATCAGATGAGCCCGTTGATGATCTAGGTCGGGCCATTGCCCATGCAAAGAGAAACTGCGCAAGTGAAAATGAGAATAAGAAGTTTCAATGCATGTTAGAGGACCACAAGAAATTGTTATACCCGAATTGCGAAGCTGACAAGAAAAACCTGGGCACCACACTGGAATTGCTACAATGGAAGGCAGAGAATGGTGTATCTGACAAGGGATTTGGAAAGTTGGTGATAATGTTAAATAAGAAGCTTCCAAAGGATAACGAATTTCCCGAGAGTACGTACGAAGCAAAGAACTAGGGTTAGAGGTGCAGAAGATACATGCATGTCCTAATGACTGCATCCTCTACCGCGGTGAGTACGAGCATTTGAACGCGTGCCCGGTATGCGGTGCATTGCTCTATAAGATCAGCCGCGATGACCCAGGTGATGTCTAGGGCGAGCGCCCCAGGAAGAAGATTCCTACCAAGGTGATGTGGTATGCTCCTATAATACCATGGTTGAAACGTTTGTTTCAAAACAAAGAGCATGCCAAGTCGATGTGATGGTACAGAGAAGACCGTAAGAAATAAGGAAAGTTGAGAGTACCCGCTGACGGTTCGCAGTGGAGAAAAATCAAGAGAAAGTACTGGGAGAACTTTGTAGGTGACGCAACAAATGTATGGTTTGATCTAAGCGCATATGGCATTAATCCTTTTTGGGAGCAGAGCAGCAACCATAGCACCTGGCCTGTGACTATGTATGTATAACATTTCTCCTTGGTTGTGCATGAAGTGGGAGTTCATGATGATGCCAGTGCTCATCCAAGGCCTTAAGAAACCCGGCAACGACATTGATGTGTACCTAAGGCCGTTTGAAGAACTGATACAGCTGTGGAATGGAAAAGGCGTACGTGCGTGTGATGAGCACAAACATGAAGAATTTGACCTATAGGCGTTGATGTTCATGACCATCAATGATTGTCCTTCTCTCAAAAACCTTTCAGGACAGACAAACAAGGGATACCGCGCATGCACACACTGTTTGGATGATACTGACAATATATATTTGGATAATTGTAGGAAGAATGTGTACCTGGGACATCGTCGATTTCTTCCGTGTAGGCACCCCTTAAGAAAGAAAGGCAAGCATTTTAAAGGTGAGGCAGATCACCGGACGAAGCCTCGCCACCGTACTAGTGATGATGTACATGACACGGTCAAGGATTTGAAGGTAATCTTTGGAAAGGGTCCTGGCGGACAATCTATTCCAAATGACGCTGACGGGCGCGCAACCATGTGGAAGAAGAAATCTAAATTTTGGGACTTGCCCTATTGGAAAGACCTAGAAGTCTGCTCTGTAATCGACGAGATGCACGTGACAAAGAATCTTTGCGTGGCCCTGCTTGGCTTCTTGGGCATGTATGGGAAGATAAAAGATACACCGGAGGCATGGGAGGACCACCAACGTATGCACGGAAAAGAAGGCATACATCAGGGTCAAGCCAGCTATGCTCTTACCAAAGAAGAGAAGGAAATCTTATTTGAATGCCTGCTCGGTATGAAGATACCATCTGGCTTCTCGTCGAATATAAAGGGAATAATAAATATGGCAGAGAAAAAGTTTCAGAACCTAAAGTCTCATGACTGCCACGTGATTATGACGCAACTGCTTCTGTTAGCATTGAGGGGGTTTCTACCGAAAAACATTCGATTAGCCATTGTGAGGCTATGTGCATTCCTCAATGCAATCTCTCAGAAGGTAATTGATCCAGAAATCATACCAAGGTTAGATAATGATTTGGTGCAATGTCTTGTCAGTTTCAAGTTGGTGTTCCCACCATCCTTCTTCAACATCATGACGCACGTCCTAGTTCACGTATGTGAAGAGATTAACGTTCTGGGTCATTTATTTCTACACAATATGTTCCCCTCTAAGAGGTTCATGGGAGTTTTAAAGAAATATGTTCATGATCGTGCTAGGCCAGAAGGAAGCATCTCCAAGGGCCATGAAAATGAGAAGGTCATTGATTTTTGTATTTACTTTATTCCTCACCATAAGCCGATTGGTGCTCCTGAATCGCGGCATAAGGGCAGACTGGGTGAAAATGGCACGCTTGGACCGAAACAAATAATATGTATGGATGGGCATTCTCTCACTCAAGCACACTACATGGTTCAACAAAATTCCGCCTTGGTGGCTGGTGACCCACAAGTATAGGGGATCAATCGTAGTCCTTTCGATAAGTAAGAGTGTCGAAGCCAACGAGGAGCTGAAGGAAATGATAGGAAGTTTTCAGTAAGGTATTCTCTGCAAGCACTGAAATTATCGGTAACAGATAGTTTTGTGATAAGGTAATTTGTAACGAGTAACAAGCAATAAAAGTAAATAAGGTGCAGCAATATGGCCCAATACTTTTTGTAGCAAAGGACAAGCCTGGACAAAATCTTATATAAAGAATCCCACTTATTATTAGCCCCTATTGCAAGCATCCGCAACTGCAAAAGAAGTATTACGGTAAACCTAACCATAGCATGAAACATGTGGATCCAAATCAGCCCCTTACAAGGCAACGCATAAAGTAGGGTTTAAGCTTCTATCACTCTAGCAACCCATCATCTACTTATTACTTCCCAATGCCTTCCCCTAGGCCCAAACAATGGTGAAGTGTCATGTAGTCGACGTTCACATAACACCACTAGAGGAAAGACAACATACATCTCATCAAAATATCGAACGAATACCAAATTCACATGACTACTTATAGCAAGACTTCCCCCATGTCCTCAGGAACACGTAACTACTCACAAATCGTATTCATGTTCATAATCAGAGGGGTATTAATATGCATAAAGGATCTGAACATATGATCTTCCACGGAATAAACCAACTAGCATCAACTACAAGGAGTAATCAACACTACTAGCAACCCACAGGTACCAATCTGAGGTTTTGGGACAAAGATTGGATACAAGAGATGAACTAGGGTTTGATTGGAGATGGTGTTGGTGAAGATGTTGATGGAGATTAACTCCCTCCCGATGAGAGGATTGATGGTGATGACGATGGCGACGATTTCCCCCTCCCGGAGGGATGTTTCCTAGGCAGAACAGCTCCGCCGGAGCCCTAGATTGGTGATGACCCAAGTGTAGGGGATCTATTGTAGTCCTTTCGATAAGTAAGAGTATCGAACCCAACGAGGAGCAGAAGGAAAAGATAGGCAGTTTTTAGTAAGGTTTTCTCTGCAAGCACTGAAATTATCGGTAACAGATAGTTTTGTGATAAGGTAATTTGTAACAAGTAACAAGTGGTAAAAGTAAATAAGGTGCAGCAATATGGCCCAATCCTTTTTGTAGGAAAGGACAAGCCTGGACAAACTCTTATATAAAGGAAAGCGCTCCCGAGGGTGTTGGGGAACGTAGTATTTTAAAATTTTCCTACGATCACGCAAGATCTATCTACCAGATGCATAGGAACGAGAGGGAAGAGTGTGTCTACGTACCCTCGTAGACCGGGAGCGGAAGCGTCAAGTGACGCGGTTGATGTTGTCGAACTTCTTCGCGATCCAACCGATCAAGCACCGAACGTACGGCACCTCCGCGTTCAGCACACGTTCAGCTTGATGACGTCCCACGAGCTCTTGATCCAGTTGAGCTTCACGGGAGAGTTTCGTCAGCACGACGGCGTGGTGACGGATATGATGTGTTCACCGGCGCAGGGCTTCGCCTAAGCTCTGCGACGGTACGACCGAGGTGTGATTCTGTGGAGGGGGCACCGCACACGGCTAAAACAATTCAACTTTTGTGTCTTTGGGTGCCCCCCTGCCCCCGTATATAAAGGGGCTAGGGAGGGAGGCCGGCCGGCCCTTCCTGGTGCGGCTAGGGAAGGAGTCTTACTAGGAATAGGATTGCAATCCTATTCCTAGTAGGATTCACCAAAAGGAAGAAGAGGGAAAGGAATAAGAGAGGTGGCGCCCCCCCCCCCAATCCTAGTCCAACTAGGAACCCTAGGTGGGGGCGCCGGCCAGCCCTATGGGCTGCCTCTCTCTTTCCCTTTAGGCCCACTATGGACCATCCCCTCTCGTAGGGGGTTCCGGTAACCCCCTCCGGCAATCCCGATAAATCCGAAACTTTTCCGGAACACTTCCGGTGTCCGAATATAGTCGTCCAATATATCAATCTTTATGTCTCGGACATTCCGAGACTCCTCATCATGTCCGTGATCTCATCCGGGACTCCGAACTACCTTCGGTACATCAATACTCATAAACTCATAATACCGATCGTCATCAAACGTTAAGCGTGCGGACCCTACGGGTTCGAGAACTATGTAGACATGACCGAGACTCATCTCCGTTCAATAACCAATAGCGGAACCTGGATGTTCATATTGGCTCCTACATATTCTACGAAGATCTTTTATCGGTCAGAACCGCATAACAACATACGTTGTTCCTTTTGTCAAACGGTATGTTACTTGCCCGAGATTCGATCGTCGGTATCTCTATACCAAGTTCAATCTCGTTACCGGCAAGTCTCTTTACTCGTTCCGTAACACATCATCTCGTGACTAACTCATTAGTCTTTTGCTTACAAGTCTTATTGTGATGTGTGTTACCGAGAGGGCCCAGAGATACCTCTCCGACACTCGGAGTGACAAATCCTAATCTTGATCTATGCCAACACCACGAATACTTTCGGAGACACCTGTAGAGCATCTTTATGATCACCCAGTTACGTTGTGACGTTTGATAGCACACAAGGTGTTCCTACGGTATTCGGGAGTTGCATAATCTCATAGTCATAGGAACATGTATAAGTCATGAAGAAAGCAATAGCAGTTAAACTAAACGATCATAGTGCTATGCTAACGGATGGGTCTTGTCCATCACATCATTCTCCTAATGATGTGATCTCGTTGATCAAATGACAACTCATGTCTATGGCTAGGAAACATAACCATGTTTGATCAATGAGCTAGTCTAGTAGAGGCATACTAGGGACACTCTGTTTTGTCTATGTATTCACACATGTACTAAGTTTTCGGTTAATACAATTCTAGCATGAATAATAAACATTTATCATGATATAAGGAAATATAAATAACAACTTTATTATTGCCTCCAGGGCATATTTCCTTCAGTCTCCCACTTGCACTAGAGTCAATAATCTAGCTCACATCGCCATGTGATTTAATACCGATAGTTCACATCGTTATGTGAATAACACCCATAGTTCACATCACCATGTGACCAACACCCAAAGGGTTTACTAGAGTCAATAATCTAGTTCACATTGCTATGTGATTTAATACCCAAGAGTAATAAGGTGTGATCATGTTTTGCTTGTGAGAGAAGTTTAGTCAACGGGTCTGTCACATTCAGATCCGTATGTATTTTGCAAATTTCTATGTCTACAATGCTCTGCATAGAGCTACTCTAGCTAATTGCTCCCACTTTCAATACGCATCCAGATTGATACTTAGAGTCATCTGGATTTAGTGTCAAAGCTTGCATCGGCGTAACCCTTTACGACGAACTCTTTATCACCTCCATAATCGAGAAAACATTTCCTTAGTCATCCAATTACTAAGGATAATTTTGACCGCTGTACAGTGATCTACTCCTGGATCACTATTGTACCTCCCTGTCAAACTCTTGGCAAGGTACACAACGTGTTTTGTACACAGCATGGCATACTTTATATAACCTATGGCTGAGGCATAGGGAATGACTTTCATTCTCTCTATATTTTTCTGCCGTGGTCTGGCTTTGAGTCTTACTCAACTTCACACCTTACAAGTCAGGCAAGAACTTCTTCTTTGACTGATCCATTTTGAACTACTTCAAAAACTTATCAAGGTATGTACTTATCAAAAGTCTTATCAAGCGTCTTGATCTATCTCTATAGATCTTGATGCCCAATATGTAAGCAGCTTCACCAAGGTCTTTCTTTGAAAAACTCCTTTCAAACACTCCTTTATGCTTTTCCAGAAATTTCTACATCATTTCTGATCGACAATATGTCATTCACATATACTTATCAGAAAGGTTGTAGTGCTCCCACTCACTTTTGTAAATACAGGCTTCATAGCAAGTCTGTATAAATCTATATGCTTTGATCAACTTATCAAAGCGTATATTCCAACTCCGAGATGCTTGCACCAGTCCATAGATGGATTGCTGGAGCTTGCACATTTTGTTAGCACCTTTAGGATTGACAAAACCTTCTGGTTGCATCATATACAAGTCTTCTTTAATGAATCCATTAAAGAATGCAGTTTTGTTATCCATTTGCCAGATTTCATAAAATGCGGCAATTGCTAACATGATTCGGACAGACTTAAGCATCGCTACAGGTGAGAAAGTCTCATCGTAGTCAACTCCTTGAACTTGTCGAAAACCTTTCGCAACAAGTCGAGCTTTGTAAACAGTAATATTACCGTCTGCGTCGGTCTTCCTCTTGAAGATCCATTTATTTTCGATGGCTTGCCGATCATCGGGTAAGTCAACCAAAGTCCACACTTTGTTCTCATACATGGATCCCATCTCAGATTTCATGGCTTCAAGCCATTTTGCGGAATCTGGGCTCATCATCGCTTCCTCATAGTTCGTAGGTTCATCATGGTCTAGTAACATGATTTCCAGAACTGGGTTGCCGTACCACTCTGGTGCGGAACGTACTCTGGTTGATCTACGACGTTCAGTAGAAACTTGATCCAAAGTTTCATGATCATTATCATTAACTTCCTCACTAATTGGTGTAGGAATCACTGGAACAATTTCCTGTGATGTACTACTTTCCAATCCGGGAGAAGGTACAATTACCTCATCAAGTTCTACTTTCCTCCCACTCACTTCTTTCGAGAGAAACTCTTTTTCTAGAAAGGATCCGTTCTTAGCAACGAATATTTTGCCTTCGGATCTGTGATAGAAGGTGTACCCAACAGTCTCTTTTGGGTATCCTATGAAGACACATTTTTCCGACTTGGGTTCGAGCTTATCAGGTTGAAGTGTTTTCACATAAGCATCGCAGCCCCAAACTTTAAGAAACGACAACTTTGGTTTCTTGCTAAACCATAGTTCATAAGGTGTCGTATCAACGGATTTAGATGGTGCCCTATTTAACGTGAATGCAGCTGTCTCTAATGCATGACCCAAAATGATAGTGGTAAATCGGTAAGAGACATCATAAATCGCACCATATCCAATAAAGTACGGTTACGACGTTCGGATACACCATTATGCTGTGGTGTTCCGGGTGGCGTGAGCTGTGAAACTATTCCACATTGTTTCAAATGAAGACCAAACTCGTAACTCAAATATTCTCCTCCACGATCAGATCGTAGAAACTTTATTTTCTTGTTACGATGATTCTCTACTTCACTCTGAAATTCTTTGAACTTTTCAAATGTTTCAGACTTGTGCTTTATTAAGTAGATATACCCATATCTGCTCAAATCATCAGTGAAGGTCAGAAAATAACGATACCCGCCGTGAGCATCAACACTTATTGGTCCACATACATCTGTATGTATGATCTCCAACAAATCTGTTGCTCGCTCCATTGTTCCGGAGAACGGAGTTTTTAGTCATCTTGCCCATGAGGCATGGTTCACAAGCACCAAGTGATTCATAATCAAGTGATTCCAAAAGTCCATAATTATGGAGTTTCTTCATGCGTTTTACACCAATATGACCTAAACGGCAGTGCCACAAATAAGTTGCACTATCATTATTAACCTTGCATCTTTTGGCTTCAATATTATGAATATGTGTATCACACGATCGAGATCCAACAAACTATTTTCATTGGGTGTAAGACCATAGAAGGTTTTATTCATGTAAACAGAACAACAATTATTCTCTAACTTACATGAATAACCGTATTGCAATAAACATGATCAAATCACATTCATGCTCAACACAAACACCAAATAACACTTATTTAGGTTCAACACTAATCCCGAAAGTATAGGGAGTGTGCAATGATGATCATATCAATCTTGGAACTGCTTCCAATACACATCGTCACTTCATCCTTTAACTAGTTTATGTTCTTTATGCAACTCCCATTTCGAGTTACTACTCTTTAGCAACTGAACCAGTATCAAATACCGAGGGGTTTCTATGAACACTAGTAAAATACACATCAATAATCTGTATATCAAATATACCTTTGTTCACTTTGCCATCCTTCTTATCCGCCAAGTATCTAGGGCAGTTCCATTTCCGGTGACCATTTCCTTTGCAGTAGAAGCACTTAGTTTCAGGCTTGAGTTTAGCTTTGGGTTTCTTCATGGGAGTGACAACTTGCTTGTCATTCTTCTTGAAGTTCCCCTTCTATCCTTTTGCCCTTTACTTGAAACAAGTGGTCTGGTTAACCATCAACACTTGATGCTCTTTCTAGATTTCTACCTTTGCCGATTTCAGCATCGTGAAGAGCTCGGGAATTACATTCGTCATCCCTTGCATATTATAGTTCATCACGAAGTTCTACTAACTTGGTGACAGTGTCTAGAGAACTTTGTCAATTACTATCTCATCTGGAAGATTAACTCCCACTTGATTAAAGCAATTGTACTACCCAGACAATCTGAGCACATGCTCATTGGTTGAGCTATTCTCCTCCATCTTGTAGGCAAAATACTGTCAGAGGTCTCATACCTCTTGACACGGGCATGAGTATGAAATACTAATTTCAACTCTTGGAAAATCTCATATGCTCCGTGGTGTTTCAAAACGTTTTTGAAGTCCCGGTTATAAGCCGTAAAGCATGGTGCACTAAACTATCAAGTAGTCATCATATCGAGCTTTTGTCAAAATGTTCATAACGTCTACATCTGCTCCTGCAATAGGTCTGTCATCTAGCGGTGCATCAAGGACATAATTCTTCTGTGCAGCAATGAGGATAATCCTCAGATCACGGAACAATTCCGCATCATTGCTACTAACATCTTTCAACTTGGTTTTCTCTAGGAACATATGAAAAATAAACAGGGAGCAACATTGCGAGCTATTGATCTACAACATAGATATGCTAATACTACCAGGACTAACTTCATGATAAATTAAAGTTCAATTTAATCATATTAATTTAAAGAACTACCACTTAGATAGACATCCCTCTGGTCATCTAAATGATCACGTGATCCAAATCAACTAAACCATGTCCGATCATCACGTGAGATGGAGTAGTTTCAATGGTGAACATCTTATGTTGATCATATCTACTATATGATTCACGCTCGACCTTTCGGTCTCCAGTGTTCCGAGGCCATATCTGTATATGCTAGGCTCGTCAAGTTTAACCCGAGTATTCTGCGTGTGCAAAACTGGCTTACACCCGTTGTATTTGAACGTAGAGCTTATCACACCCGATCATCACGTGGTGTCTCGGCACGACGAACTTTCGCAACGGTGCATACTCAGGGAGAACACTTATACCTTGAAATTTAGTAAGGGATCATCTTATAATGCTACCGTCGTTCTAAGCAAAATAAGAAGCATAATAAGATAAACATCACATGCAATCAAAATATGTGACATGATATGGCCATCATCATCTTGTGCTTTTGATCTCCATCTTCAAAGCACCGTCATGATCACCTTCATCACCGGCTTGACACCTTGATCTTCATCGTAGCATCGTTGTCGTCTCGCCAACTATTGCTTCTACGACTATCGCTACCGCTTAGTGATAAAGTAAAGCAATTACATGGCGATTGCATTTCATACAATAAAGCGACAACCATATGGCTCCTGCCAGTTGCCGATAACTTTACAAAACATGATCATCTCATACAAAACCGTATAACTCATCATGTCTTGACCATATCACATCACAACATGCCCTGCAAAAACAAGTTAGACGTCCTCTACTTTGTTGTTGCAAGTTTTACGTGGCTGCTACGGGCTTAGCAAGAACCGTTCTTACCTACGCATATAAAACCACAACGATGTTTCGTCAAGTATGTGCTGTTTTAACCTTCACAAGGACCGGGCGTAGCCACACTTGATTCAGCTAAAGTGAGAGAGACAGACACCCGCCAGTCACCTTTAAGCAACGAGTGCTCGTAACGGTGAAACCAGTCTCGCGTAAGCGTACGCGTAATGTCGGTCCGGGCCGCTTTATCTCACAATACCGCTGAAGCAAAGTATGACATGCTGGTAAGCAGTATGACTAGTATCGCCCACAACTCATTGTGTTCTACTCATGCATATCATCTACGCATAGACCTGGCTCATGATGCCACTGTTGGGGAACGTAGTATTTAAAAATTTTCCTACGATCACGCAAGATCTATCTACCAGATGCATAGCAACGAGAGGGAAGAGTGTGTCTACGTACCCTCGTAGACTGGGAGCGGAAGCGTCAAGTGACGCGGTTGATGTTGTCGAACTTCTTCGCGATCCAACCGATCAAGAACCGAACGTACGGCACCTCCGCGTTCAGCACACGTTCAGCTTGATGACGTCCCACGAGCTCTTGATCCAGTTGAGCTTCACGGGAGAGTTTCGTCAGCACGACGGCGTGGTGACGGATATGATGTGTTCACCGGCGCAGGGCTTCGCCTAAGCTCCGCGACGGTACGACCGAGGTGTGATTCTGTGGAGGGGGCACCGCACACGGCTAAAACAATTCAACTTTTGTGTCTTTGGGTGCCCCCCTGCCCCCGTATATAAAGGAGCAAGGGAGGGAGGCCGGCCGGCCCTTCCTGGTGCGGCTAGGGAAGGAGTCCTACTAGGAATAGGATTGCAATCCTATTCCTAGTAGGATTCACCAAAAGGAAGAAGAGGGAAAGGAATAGGAGAGGTGCCCCCCCCCCCCCAATCCTAGTCCAACTAGGAACCCTAGGTGGGGGCGCCGGCCAGCCCTATGGGCTGCCTCTCTCTTTCCCTTTAGGCCCACTATGGACCATCCCCTCTCGTAGGGGGTTCCGGTAACCCCCTCCGGCAATCCCGATAAATCCGAAACTTTTCCGGAACACTTCCGGTGTCCGAATATAGTCGTCCAATATATCAATCTTTATGTCTCGGACATTCCGAGACTCCTCATCATGTCCGTGATCTCATCCGGGACTCCGAACTACCTCCGGTACATCAATACTCATATACTCATAATACCGATCGTCATCAAACGTTAAGCGTGCGGACCCTACGGGTTCGAGAACTATGTAGACATGACCGAGACTCATCTCCGGTCAATAACCAATAGCGGAACCTGGATGTTCATATTGGCTCCTACATATTCTACGAAGATCTTTTATCGGTCAGAACCGCATAACAACATACGTTGTTCCTTTTGTCAAACAGTATGTTACTTGCCCGAGATTCGATCGTCGATATCTCTATACCTAGTTCAATCTCGTTACCGGCAAGTCTCTTTACTCGTTCCGTAACACATCATCTCGTGACTAACTCATTAGTCTTTTGCTTGCAAGTCTTATTGTGATGTGTGTTACCGAGAGGGCCCAGAGATACCTCTCCGACACTCGGAGTGACAAATCCTAATCTTGATCTATGCCAACACCACGAATACTTTCGGAGACACCTGTAGAGCATCTTTATGATCACCCAGTTACGTTGTGACGTTTGATAGCACACAAGGTGTTCCTACGGTATTCGGGAGTTGCATAATCTCATAGTCATAGGAACATGTATAAGTCATGAAGAAAGCAATAGCAGTTAAACTAAACGATCATAGTGCTATGCTAACGGATGGGTCTTGTCCATCACATCATTCTCCTAATGATGTGATCCCGTTGATCAAATGACAACTCATGTCTATGGCTAGGAAACATAACCATCTTTGATCAATGAGCTAGTCTAGTAGAGGCATACTAGGGACACTCTGTTTTGTCTATGTATTCACACATGTACTAAGTTTCCGGTTAATACAATTCTAGCATGAATAATAAACATTTATCATGATATAAGGAAATATAAATAACAACTTTATTATTGCCTCTAGGGCATATTTCCTTCAGAGGGCACATGGGAATTATCGTCAAGCTAGTTTTCATCACGCTCATATGATTCGCGTTCGTTACTTTGATAATTTGGTATGTGGGTGGACCGGTGCTTGGGTGTTGCCCTTACTTGGACAAGCATCCCAGTTATGATTAACCTCCATTGTGAGCATCTGCAACTACAAAAATAGTATTAAGGTAAACGTAACCATAGCACGAAACATATGGATCCAAATCCATAGGAATAGAGAGAGTGGAAAGGCAGCTCTGTGGGTCATCACACCCCATTATGCTGAGAAGCTAGAGGAGGAAAAGGAAAGGGCCAGATTCTGTAAACCCATTCAAGATGGTGTTAATCTACGGCAAGTAACCAGTGGGCAGCAAACACATGCTGTCAACTTGGAACTTCATACATGTGATTGCAGAAAGTGGGACCTAAGTGGCACACCATGCAACCATGCAATATCAGCAATTAATAAGGCAAAAAGGTTTCTAGAGGACTATGTGTGCAAATTCTTCAAAAAACCTTTTTATCTAGCAGTATATCAACCAATGATATATCATGTTCCTGGTGAACATGATTGGACAAAGACAACTGAACCAGACATATAGCCACCTAAATTTCGTGTGAAGAAGGGAAGAAAGAAAGAGAAGAGGATAAAGGACAGATATGAGGTTCCAAAACCAAAGGAGAGTTCAAGAATGGCCACTATAACATGCAGCAACTGTGAGCTCCAAGGCCATACGTACACCAGCTGCAACAGACAATTGAAACCAGAGTTGGCTTTGAGGAAAAATAAGCATGTGGTAATCCCCTTGTTAACTAGTACAATGTTTTGTATGTTTTGTATGTTTCATTCTTCATAGAGCCACCAACTTGTTAACTAGCATCATGTTTCATTCATTGTTGCAAGGCACCTGCAAGATCACAAGCTACACATGCAAGATCACAAGCTACACCTGCAAGATCACAGGCTAGAGCTGCAAGATCACATGCTACACCTGCAAAGGTCACAAGCTGCAAGATCATTTGATGCTCCTCCAGGATAACATGCTGCTGCAAGGTTTTTCAAGGCCTTTCTCTGCACCAAGATCTGCTGCTGGAGCTTCTACTTCTGGTGCTTCCACTTCTACTGGACCAACTAGTCATACTGGATGGATGGCCTTTTTTACTGCAAGTGGAAATACCTAAGTGTCATGGGTTATGTCTCTAAACTATGTCAGTGATGCCCAAGAGATGAGGGGACAAGTTATGTTTAGGGTTGTCGGCATCGATGGAACCCAAAGTAGCCAAATAAGTGTGTTTAGGGTTGTCAGCATCGACGGAACCTAAAAAGCCAAAGTTCTATGGTTTAGGGGTTGTCATCATCGACGGAAGCCAAAGTAGCCAAACAAAGATGTGTTTTGGGGTTGTCGTCATGGACGGAACCCAAAGTAGCCAAAAAAGTGTGTTTAGGGGTTGTCGGCATCGACAGAAATCAAAGTAGCCAAAATAGTGTGTTTTGGGTTGTCGGCACCGACGGAACCCAAAGTTGACAAATAAGTGTGTTTCGGATTGTCGGGATCGACGGAACCCAGAGTAGCCAAATAAGTGTGTTTAGGGTTGTCGGCATCGACGGAACCCAAAAAAGCGAAAGTTTTAGGGTCCCCTTCATCTTCTGCTTGTTCTTCTCCTCTGCCTTCAACAGACCAGCAATCTAAAGCTTGAACTGAGCCCTGTCTTTAGTGAGCTTCTCATGTCCCTTTTTCAGATCACCCATGTGGGCCTTCAGCTGCAGGTTCTCTTGGTTGAGCTTATCATGTCCCTTCTCCCGATCACCAATGTGGGCCTTTAGCTGCAGATTCTCTTGGGTGAACTTTTCCTGAGACTTAGTGAATTCATCAACCTGGAACTGCAAGTTCCTCCTGGCTGCACTAAGCACTTCCTTCTCTTTCAAATGGTTGAACTTCAGGTTCCTGATGACAGTGGCTTGAGCTTTTGTCAGGTTAATAAGGATTGCATACCTCTCTTGCATCCTGAAGATCTCTGCCTCTTCCTTCTCAATCTCTGTCTTCATATCTGACAGAGCTGAGTTGGTCATCTTAGCTTTCCTCTCCTCTCCATTCTCCATCTTAGACTGCAAATATCTGAAATGCAGCACCCTATCCTCTTGGGCATTGAAAAGTTGGTGAACATCTTCAACTAACTTGTCATAGTTGGCCTCAAGATTATTTTTTCCTTCTGTCAAATGGTGAATAGTGAGTGAACTCTCTAGGTTATCCTTCCTCCTATCACTCTTGCTGTCTTGATACATCTCCCATAGCTTCAACAATGCATTCTGCATTGTAGGAGGCCACTATGGGTTAACCCATTGAACAGAACCACAGTTCTGACCTTCCTGCAATATATTTAGCATCTATATTTGTTATAGAATATGAATGTAAAGAACATCACAGCTGCACTAAAGAACAACATAACTAACTAACTGAATTTCAATCAAATACTACAATTATCAATGACCTAAAGAACAGCACAACATGTTACAAAAAGTACAACAACTATAAAGAACTCATAAAGCACTGAACAATCAGCATCAGTTCTTAAACAAAGATGTGCACTACAAACTATGCTCCTGGCCACATATAAAATTAACACATGCCTACTCCAATGATCACCATCATTGCTTAAAAAATGATGTGCGCTGGAAACTTAGCTCCTGGCCACACAGAAAAATTAACAAACACATACTCCAATGATCAAAATCAATGCATCAGTACTACTAATTGGCTAAAGACTTGGCAATCACTAGAACAGAATCTTACTTGGACCAAACTTCTTCAATTTTTAATATTGTGTTGTGGGGCTACTACCAACCCATTTTAATACAAAGAACATGGAAAGTGCATAATCTTACATTAAGAGGACAGGCTAAGAACCCCCTTCCCGTCTCAAATCCCTCAAAGGCTACACGCCTCTCACATGGCAGCCCATGCTGCTCACAAGTAACAATGGATCCAGTATCAATGCCCATGTAGTCTTCGTCTTCAATGCTGGCAGGGATCTACAGGACCAAAATGAACTAAAACCCCCAAATCAAAGATCAAATCCCCAAAGCAGAAACCCTAACCCTAGCTACACCACTCACCCGGTACAGCATGTCGTTGGAGGAGGAGGAGTTCATGTATTGCAAGCTGGAGAAGTCGTCTCTGCTCTCATCCTCCTGAACCATGGCACGGTGGCGGCGGGGGACTGCGCGGCGGTCAGTGACGAATCGGAGGGCGAGTGCTCGAGCGGGGCGAGGGCTAGGGTTCGAGCGGGACTGAGTTGGGTTCGACCACAAGTATAGACCGACCGAGCCGGTTCGCCAGCTTGTCACCTGACAGGTAGGGCCGGGTTGTTAGATATAGTGTCAATACAGAGTTATACACCACTTAGCCCGTATTGCAACGCCTAGTCTCAAACCTGGTACTGACTTGCAAAAAAATTGAGTAGTGACACTCATCCATTACAGCTGCCTCAAGTTTGATAGTTCCTTGCAATTAACTCAAGGGAGAGATTAGTTCCGGTCATCACCTTGCGAGAAAACGATCGGCATGATGGCGATCTTCCTCAGTGGCTCCGGTGAGCCTCGTCCTGCCGTATACGGGAGTCTCGGCCGCCTGCGCGAGCTCTCCCGTACGGCCGTGCTCGTCAGGAGTCCCGACCTGGGGCTCCTCCTCGCCTGGCTTGCTGCGCCCGCGGATCCTGCCTCGTTATTTAAAGGCAGATGGGAAGAGCAAGGGCGTACTGGTTTTAAACCACGTACGGCGCGGCCGGGACGTGCGCACGCATGATAGCTGCACCAAGTTTTGCATGCCTATGCGCTAGTATGTTAGCGGTTTTGCATGCATGCATGCACGCGTGCTGAGCTAATTAAGCTCAACTAGTACACACCCACTGTAGCAGCATTTTTTAGGGTGTCCGCGTACAATCCATGGGCACTTCAAAACTGCTCCATGCACACAAACATATATGTTATTTGTGCGAATTATCATCGGACCATTCTTTGTTAACAAATTTCATTTATCAATTTCATACCATTTATAGTGCAAAATCCCATCAAACACGACCCATCAACGGGTCCTCTCAACATTCCGTCTTTTTTACGGTCTTCTTTGTGCCACCGCAACAACTAGGCATGCTCTTTATTTCTGAACAGACATTTCAACCGTGGTATTATAGGAACATACCACATCACCTTGGCAGGAACCCTCTTCCTGGGGCACTCGCCCTCAACATCATCAAGATCATTTCGTTTGATCTTATACCGCAATGCACCGCATACCGGGCATGCATTCAAATTCTCGTACTCCTCACCACGGTACAGGATGCAGTCATTAGGACATGCATAAATCTTGTGCACCTCTAATCCTAGAGGGCAGAGAACCTTCTTTGCTTCATACATACTGTCAGGCAATTTGTTATCCTTTGTAAGCTTCTTCTTCATCATTTTCAGTAACTTTTCAAATCCCTTGTCAGATACACCATTCTCTGCCTTTCATTGTAGCAATTCCAGTGTGGTACCGAGCTTTATGTTGCCATCTTCGCAATTTGCGTACAATAATTTTTTGTGATCCTCTGACATGCGCTGCAACTTCAACTACTCTTTTTCACATTCGTATTCTCTCTGTGCATCAACAATGACCCGCCGAATATCATCAGCAGCCACATCTGGTGCCTCTTAATCTTCAGCTTGCCCCATAGCATTATCACCATATTCAGGGAACATAGGATAGTTGTCATCATCCTCTTCTTCTTCATTGTCTTCCATCATAACCCCTCTTTTTTTCATTCTTGGTCCAACAATTATAGCTGCGCATGAAACCGGACTAGAGCAGGTAGGTGTGAAGGATTTTCGAGGAAGAGTAATCCTTATTATTCCGACACACAACACATGGACAACACACAAAACCATTTAGACTGTTTGACTGAGCCACACCGATAAAATTATGCAGGTCCGTAATGTAATCGGCGATGCGTCGGTCACCGTACATCCATTGTCTGTTCATCAACATTATATAATGAAGTATATCAAAAATCATTACGGAACATCATGAATAGAGAAATGACCAAATTAATACAAGTTCATCACATTAAAATCAAAGTACGGTAGTGATCAAATGTTATTAGTACAAAAATAAGTAAATAAAGTTCATACATAGTTCTCATAAAACAACATACAACCATCTAGAGTATTTAAAACATACACTGAAACTAACATACAACTATGCAAAACATTTAAATGCAACAACAAATGCGACCAAAATCGCAACTAAGGTAACAATTGATCCAACAGTATAATGAGACCAAGCCTCTTTATCAAAGGCATATTTTCTAATCTTTCTAATTTTCAAGCGCATTGCATCCATCTGGATCTTTTTTAGATCGACGACATGAGCAACATGGAACTCCAATTTCATCTTCTCTTCTTCAAAAAAAAATCAATTTTTCTTTCAAATAATTGTTTTCTTTTTTAATTACGTCTAGATAAAAAAAATATGTCAAGTTGGTCGGCTAATTGTCATTAACACTAAATAAAACAAATAGTTATAAAAGATAATATACCACATCTGAATCATAGCCGGATGAGAGCCTACTGGGGCGGATATGAAAACCATGGCGCTATATAATAACAAACAATAATACAAGTAACTACATAAATCATACAAGATTTTTTTTAAACAAAGATAAGAACAAGAGGCTCATCACGATGGTGTCGGCGACGAGATCGGCGTGGGCGATCGACGGCGGTGAGGACAGTGACGCGGACGGGACGACACCCTATACATGTGCAAACTAAGAAGTTAATTTGAGCTCAAATTGCATCAAAATCAAATAAACTCCCACTTACACTCCTCCACTAAAACCCACAAATCACTCTACTTCTAGAGGATGAAATGAGCTAAACTAGCAATGAGAGATGAAAGGATAAAGTTGCTAACCTTTTAGAACGCTTGGATAGTTGGTGCACGGCCAAATCTAGACAAATCTTTGGAAAAATGGAACTTGGAGGTCGAGCATGGAGGAAGAACAGAGGAGAAGAAAGGAGAAAGCTTAACTGTGGCTCGGGCACCTCATATCATGTTAGTTTTGTGTGAACTCAAGTGTCACATTCGAACCGGAACTGATGCCTGCTAAGCCCCGTCCGACATCCTACCCTCTCAAACTGGGACTAATGCTCACATTATTCCTGGTTCATAACGCGACCGGGACTATTGCTCTGATCCGCCTAGAACCAAAACCCTGTTTTCAACTAGTGGATGTTTCCTTTTAAGGAGTGAGTTTATCTTGTACTTATAGTGATAGTTTTCAGAGGGTCCACTAGAGTTGCTCTGCATTGGAGAAATGATTATCCATCATGCATGTATGTCTGTTCTAGCGTGAATTTTGTTAAAGATTCATGCAGGCATTTTTTATTATATATACGACTTAACGGGAGCGACTAACTCGCGCGCACGTCGCAGCGCTCGGTCTCGGACAAGGTTGGCTTCCTCGATTAAGTACTCCCTCCGTCCAAAAATACTCGTCGTCAAAATGGACAAAAAGGGATGTATATAGAACTAAAATACATCTAGATACATCCCCTTTTATTAATTTTGATGACAAGTATTTCCGGACGGAGGGAGTATGGTTTAACGAGGTGAGTTTTCTTTTTAAACTAATCAGAGAGAGAGAGAGAGGGGGGGACTCGCCGGCCCCCACACCTGTTGAAATAGGGGGGGCAGATATTAGGGGGTGGGCCCATGTGCTTGCATGTGAGTGACTAAATTCACGGGAGAGATATACTGCGTAACCGCGGTCTGTTCGCGCCTCGCAACGCGTGCATGCGGAGGAGTAAATCTGGAACTTAACATTGAAACACACCCAAGTAAGGTGAAACCTCATAAAATTCAATAAATATACGACGGTAATAAGCTTTTTTCAGCAATGAAACATTACAAACACCATGCAATAATGGGGAATAATCCAGATAAAACATTATATGATACTCTGATGAAGCAAGAAAACATTGGTACAAAAATATAACGTGGCAGAAAATCTTCAGGCTACGATCTATGGAAAGAAAATCAATCATATCATATCAAATAAGATTGCTGACCAAACGATGTATTTTTTTCCTATTGAAATGATTCGCTTTCCCATCTAGCACTTGTTGGGCAACCCACCCTCAGTTTGGAAACCATGAGCGGCGGCGGCACGGGTGTCGAGGTGGCCACATCGGCGGACATCTCCACGAGTGTCGAGGTGGCCACATCAGCTGGCCTATTGGAGTACTTCAATTGTCTTCATGCTGGCTAACT
Organism: Secale cereale; assembly: GCA_902687465.1. Lineage (NCBI taxonomy): Eukaryota > Viridiplantae > Streptophyta > Magnoliopsida > Poales > Poaceae > Secale > Secale cereale. The sequence goes on from LR738713.1 coordinate 870,732,756, forward strand.
TGACCTATTCAGGTTTAATTTTGACGAGATCGTTTTGTTCCCGAAAATTAAGGATGCTGAGCGGATCTAGCAATATATACCCATATGTCTCCTTAATGTCGGCTCCAAGATTTTCACCAAAGTGGCTACAAATAGGCTCAATTCGGTTGTCCGGCCATCTCAGACGGCGTTCATACAAGGTAGAAATATACTCGACAGGGTAGTAATCTTGCATGTAACTGTGCATGAGATGCACAGAAAAAACATGAGTGGAGTAGTTTTTAAGATTGACTTCGAAAAGACCTATGACAAGGTCAAATGGTCGTTCCTTCAACAGGCCCTAATAATGAAGGGATTCTCCGATACATGGCGCGAGTGGACCCAAAATTTTGTTAATAGAGGTAGTGTGGCTGTCAAAGTCAACCATGACATAGGCCATTACTTTCAGCCGAAATGAGGACTAAGACAGGGTGACTCCATGTCTCCAATGTAATTTAACATTGTTGCTAACATGTTGTCTATTATAATTGATCGCGCTAAGCAGGATGGTCAGATTACAGGAGTAGTGCGACACCTTGTGGATGGTGGCCTCTCTATTCTGCAATATGCTGATGATACAAAAAAAAATATGTAACATGACCTAGATAAGGCTCGAAACCTAAAACTATTGCTTTCTTCATTTGAGCAAATGGCAGGCCTTCAAATCAACTTCCAAAAAAGAGAATTATTCTGCTTTGGAGAAGCTAGGGAGGCGGCGACTAATTATTCAGACCTGTTTGGTTGTGCGCAAGGTCAATTCTCGATTAAATATTTAGGAATTCCGATTCCTTATCGGCGCCTCACTAATGCGGATTGGAAACATGTAGAGAAGCGCTTAGAGAAACACTTGAGTAGTTGAAAAGGCAAGTTGCTCTCTATTGAAGGGCGACTGGTCCTGATCAACTCTGTTCTCACAAATATGGGTCTCTATATGCTTTCTTTTTTCCAACTCCCAAAAGGGGTCTTGAAGAGGCTGGATTATTCCAGATCTAGATTCTTTTGGCAAGTGGGTAACGAAAATAAAAGGTATAGGCTGGTCAAATGGAGCGTGGTTTGTAGGCTAAAGACCAAGGTGGACTTTGCATTCATGACATGCTGATCAAGAATGATGTCTTACTTAGTAAGTGGTTGTTCAAACTTCTTATTGAGAATGGCGTTTAGCAAACCCTCCTGCGAAATAAGTATCTTGGTCAAAAAGCGATGTCCCAGGCTTATTGGAAACTTAGTGACTCGCACTTTTGGGCTGGTCTAATTGCGACGAAGAAACATCTTTTCTGTTTTGTATCTTTCGCGATAAAAGACGGGCCATAGATTCATTTTTGGCAGGACAACTGATTAGGCAATGCCAGCTTGCGAGAACAATATCCAGCTTTGTACCACATTGTTCGTGATAAGAACGATACTCTTGCGCAGGTGCTCCGTTCATTCCTGCTGGATATTTCGTTTAGGCTGGATTTGATTGGCCCTCGTCTTGTATCATGGCAAAATTTGTTATCCCGTTTGGAATCGATTAACTTGACACAAGGATAGGACGTGTTTTGCTGGAAACTCACTACATCTGCGTGCTTCACAGCTGACTCTATGTATTGTGTGCTTACACACTCACAGGTTCCAATGGATAATAACAAGAAAATTTGGAGGTTAAAGATTCCTCTAAAAGTTAAAGTCTTCATGTGGTATCTTCAAAAGGGAGTTGTCCTAACCAAAGACAACCTCGCCCATTAAAATTGGCAAAGAAGTAAGAAGTGTAGTTTTTGTACTCATGATGAGACAATCAAACACCTCTTTTTCCCATGCAAGTTTGGACGTTCTACGTGGTCAGTCATCCAAATAGTGTCCAATTTGTATCTGTCCTCAAGTGGTGCCAATATTTTTGGTCACTGGTTGGATGGTATTCCAAATAGGTTCATAACGCTAATAAGGATGGGAGCGTACGCATTAATTTGGGCGATGTGGCTATGTAGAAATGATTTGGTTTTTGAGGGGAAGACTCCTCTCGTTTGCAGGTTATTTTCGTTGTACACACTTCCTTCGTACATGGTCCACACTACACCGAACGGAGTACCAACCGCTATTCAAGGCGATGTGTATGCGGTTGGAGCGGGTGGCCATGGAGGTTTTTACAATACATGGATGGCAGCATAACCTTTGGATCGGTCCACCACCTCCTTTGACATAGGCATAGTGTAGATCTTATATGACTCTATTGTTGCCGATATGTTGGTTTTCTTTTCTTTTGTCATTTTGTTAGTAGTTGGTTGTGTGCATCTTAATCATGCAGAGACCGGGTGTTTCTCATCATGTTTTTGTAGGAGATATGCCCTAGAGGCAATAATAAATGTTATTGATTATCTCCCTGTTCATAATTAGGTTTATGTTCCATGCTATAACTGTTATGGTTCTCGAGTCTGCAAATAAAACGAGGCTTGGAGGAAGACTCATATGCACGTGTGGAATAATAAACGATAAAATGTATTCCTAGTCTGGCCTCTAAGACTAGCTCAAGTGTTGCATGATGGTTCTGTTTTCCTGATCATGGGCATGTCTATGCCAGCAATTTTGAGGGCACAATGTTAGAGGAACATTTGTGTTGAATCGACCCGAATTGATGTTATGCTATGAGATACATTCGTCACAAGTTAATGGTTAATAACACAGAGAAGTTAATGTTTGCATAATTCCTTAGACCATGAGAATATCGAGTTCCTTCATACTTGCTTCGTGAACTTTGGGGTTTGTTAAACGTCATCTGTAACTGGGTGGCCATTACGGCGGCTTACGGTTTCACGAAAAAGTATGGCAAGTAACGAGATAGCTCAAGATTGGGATTTTCTCCTCCGACGATGGAGAGGTATACTCAGGCCCTCTCGGTGTAACGATATCCATCATCGTCTGGCCAGACACATTGTGATTTGATCACTAGGATACCGGAACACGGAAACGAGAAAAGCGAACAAAACCGTACAGATTATTTGGACGAGGGATACCGAGCAACACAAGCCACAGAAACATGGCACCAGGGAAGGACCCGCCGATCCGCTAGAGGAAGCGTCCGTGGGCTAGTGTTCCGACGGCTGGTGCGGAGGCTGGCAATTTGTGATTTATTCGGGGCGACATTTTCTCGCGCTTCTGCTGGTCTGTGAAACCTCCAGATGTCACATATGAATGAAGCCTATGAAAATTGGTTCGATGCCCTGCCGCGTACATGAGGCGGCGATCAATCTCCCGTGGATGTAGCCCACGAACGCGGGTGCGCGGTTAACGCTCAAGGACGAGTGTTTCTCGTCTACCCGACGAACAGGAGGCGGAGGGAGGGATGATCCGTTGCAGGGGTGGCGGCGGCGCAACAGCAAGGTGGCTGTGCATCACATCCGGCCGGTGGGGATGGTTCCCGGCTTCGGCGGTGAGGTGGGGCACCGGAGTTGGTTGGAGACGAGCGTCGGCGGCTGTTCCTGCTACGGGACAGAGAAGAGAGAGAAATATGAGTGAGAGAACCAGAGAAGAAGGGGAGGAAGAAATAGAGAGAGGAGGCAGGCAGAGCGGTGGCGTCGTGGTCGTGGGATCCTGAAGGTTGCCGGCGAGCGGCGGAGCTTCCCCGGTGGTGGCTCAGGGTGTCGCGCGCGTGCTCGGGTGCTCCTCCCGAGCGGGCATTCGTCTCACGCTCGATCGGGCCCGGGCGTGAGCGTGGAGGAAGACTGGGCGGTGAGGTGGGGCACCGGAGTTGGTCGGAGACGAGCGACGGCGGCTGTTCCTGCTACGGGACAGAGAAGAGAGAGAAATACGAGTGAGAGAACCAGAGAAGAAGAGGAGGCAGGCAGAGCGGCGGCGTCGTGGTTCAGCGTGGACGCGGTCCGG
>LR738713.1:870736638-870748317 GCA_902687465.1 Secale cereale
AAGGTTGCCGGCGAGCGGCGGAGCTTCCCCGGTGGTGGCTCAGGGTGTCGCGCGCGCGCTCGGGTGCTCCTCCCGAGCGGGCATTCGTCTCACGCTCGATCAGGCCCGGGCGTGAGCGTGGAGGAAGACTGGGCGGTGAGGTGGGGCACCGGAGTTGGTCGGAGACGAGCGACGGCGGCTGTTCCTGCTACGGGACAGAGAAGAGAGAGAAATACGAGTGAGAGAACCAGAGAAGAAGAGGAGGCAGGCAGAGCGGTGGCGTCGTGGTTCAGCGTGGACGCGGTCCGGGCTTTGACCGAGCCAGCCTTTGGATCGGCCGCGGACCGGACCGAGGTGGCCAGCGAGCCTATTTTCCAGGACCGGACCGAGAGGAGCAAAGCTGGGTCAGCCCGAATGGACCGATGGATGGGACTCTCTTTAGGCTGTTTTCCAGCCTGGGAGTGCTTTGCTGGCCACTGTTTAGGCAGTTTTGTCGTATTTAGACTGTAGCTGTTCCTGGGAGTGCTCTATTAAGCGTTTTGGCTATTATTTAGCCTGTAGCTTCTCCTGGGAGTGCCCTGTTGCGCTTTTTGGCCACAATTAAGCTGTCCAAATTTAGTGAGTGCTCTGTTTCTGTATAATGACTAGTATGGCATAACTAAATTTGGACAGCATTTTATTTGTATTTTGGACATCAAAACAATTGACTCTGAGAAGAAGAATAGCACAAAAATCACATCGACAAACATAAGGTCTTATCATCAGTGAACGACACGATTACAAACTTGCAATGACAATTTCGAGTTCATGTCAACTGACAAGTTCAACATAACACAAATGAGAGGTTCATCTCCAAACTTGCAATAACAATTCATAGTTCATGACTTGACAAATTCCAACATAGCACAAATTCAAAAGTAGCCTTCACATGAGAAATACCACTTTGACATCCATCTCCAGAATAGCAAGATCAACATCCACATGATGAACGTCGACAAGTAAGATAAGCAACATTCACATAAATAATACTAGATAATACCCCGCACGTTGCTGCGGAATAGTTTGTAATATATACTAATGTGATTTGATTGTATGAAAATGATTTTTTTTTCATTATCATTATGATAAGTAAAACTGCATATATATGATCTATTATATAATAATAAAATGTTTATTATATATAAGTAACATTTTTCATGGATGGTACATATGATTTAGAATTGGCAAACGATATAATGAGGAAATCATATTATCCGTTCAGGTTTTAATACTGGGTTGAAAACTATTTGTTACTTACATAAGTTGGCCTTGGCAGTTCTGAAAGAAATTGAAACAGGGAACGCACTTCAGGAAAAATAATTGGAAACCAAATGGACTCTTCGTATTTTGGTAAGATCAGACGGAAGCATGATGGTGAGGCGACATGGGATTTGGGTAATTGGAAGGAAATAAATAAATATGAATTATATATGACGTTGCTCCACAGAGTTCGGAAAGCAATCGGCAGTGCTAAAGAATGGCTGAATTAATCTGATATGAACGTTTTTCCTTATTTTCATCTCGTGCAAGCCTTGGTAATGATTAATTTATTTCTATAATATCTCATATTACTGTTTCAAGTCAAAAAATAAAGTTGTGTAACTCCAACCCTCCTTGTACTGTAATCATCTATCCCTCGTTGTACTGATATAAGAAATCAGTTTGCAACATTTGACCATAGTCTAGAAAACTAACAAATAAATAGATAATGTGATCTTTCATCCATCTATGAAAAAAGACTGCAGACGGCATGGCAAAATTAATAAGCAGATCTTGTAGGATTGCCTGACGCTAAAGTAGAAAGATAGTATAAGGTGATTAGGAATGGAGCAGTCATTAATAGCTTGCTACGCTTCCCTCAAAACAAATAGGGAATATCCTGCGCCATGAGGGGGAGGACCTGCAGGCAATGGAGATTCCAAAGTTCGCCATTAATCTGTATGAGCAGAAACTATGGTCCATGAAGAAAACTGATAAGCAGTGAGAGATTAGTTCAGGAGATATAATTGAGGATGAACAACAGGGGTTAATTACCTGTTCATGGGGTGGTCTTCTGTGCAGTCAAAGGCGAGATTGGAATATGGGACTCGTCCGTAATGCAATAGGCAAGAGAGACGGGGCGTAGACGCTGGAGATGACACCAGAGCATGACTGCACGGGTCAGTCATGGAGGCGACATTAGGTGGCATGCAGTCGATGGTGGAGGTCTTCAGATTCATCATCTTCAGCGGCTAGAGCAGCTGAGTGAACAGCTTGGGCAGGGGGATTGGGAGAGGAAGATGAGAGCAACGCCCTATGACAGCGGCCGCTCCGTCCGGATGCCTCAGATCGTAAGCAGGTGATCGAATTGAGGCTGAGAGGTCGACACAATGGGGGCTTTTAATACTTGATTTGCATGAAGTTGGGCGGCATGAGGGAGTTGAAGGGGAAGGCTATAATGGCACCGTTCGCCAGGGGAGACAAAATAGATGGCTCCGGTGGAACTTGAAGTTGAGAAGGTTGCGAGGGATAGGGATGGGAGTCGTCGGTCTTGGTTATGTAGTTGGAATGCAATCTGGACATCGGTTAAAATATTAATTAATGGCCGAGGAGCATGCATGCAGTCGGTCACAATCAGCTCGTGAGAGAGAGAGAGAAAATAGTTAGGGAGAGATAGTTAACATAGGTTGTTATTTATAATTGAAATGGTGACATGGCAATGCTGAGGTGGACAATCCGCATGTTGAGAGAATGCTTTGTAGTGGGGAGCAACTTCTTAAGAGCATCTCCAACAGCCACGCTATACTAGCGCCGCGCCGCAAAAAACGCCATTTTAGCGCGCGCGCAACGCGTCGGACAGCTCCAGCGGGCACGCAAAAAACGCGCGCGCTAAAACGAGTAGGGCGCGCTGGTGAAAGCCCCATCCCGCGCTGTTGATTTGGTGCGTCCACCTCCGCGCGCGGCACACTCGAGCGCGCGCGCGAACTCTCCTCTCTTCCTTCTTCCCACTCGCGCGCGCCGGCGCTCGCGCCCCTTCCGCCATGGACGCGCACACCGGAACCCCTCTCACCCCGCTGTACAGCCGTGACCCCCCCGCCGCCGCAGCCGCCGTCGCCGCCGCCGAAAACCCTAGCGCGGCGAGCGTTGGCGCCGGCGCTGCCGCCGCCACCGGAGCTCCGCCATCGGTTGGCCTCGCGCGCAGCCTCTTCTTGCCGCCGCGGATGACCACGCCGACGAGTGGCGTTGCGCCGGCGCCGTCCCGTGCTACCGCCGCACCGTCAAAGCTCCCCAATGCGTCGGAGGCGAAGAAAAGAAAAATATCCGCGAAGAAGAAGGCGGCGGACTTCTCCGGCACCTCGAAGAAGAAGAAGCTTGCAGGGCGGCGGACGGCTCCGGCGTCTACCAAAGCGCCGGCGAGCTCAATAGTTGAGCCGGCGGCCGACGCGCACCACGTGCTCGACGAAATGCCCCCAAGGTGAAAAAATTCCAACTTTTATTTTCTTGTTATTTGTTCAATGCATCATCATATAGATTTCTTATATTTACATTTGTAGTCTCAACGATGATGCATACATGTCAACTATGGGTGTTGGGTCCAACAATTCGCATTGGTCTCAAACCAATGAAATCCATTTGGGCGACCATGAGTTTGAGGTGGACGAGGAGGGTGAGGGCATTGTCGAGGCGCCGAAAGGAAGAGCGGGCAATTACACCATCAATGATGACAAATTACTATGCAATACTTGGTTGCAAGTGTCGAGGGATCCATCCATTGGAGGTGATCAAAGTAGAGATGCTTATTGGGGACGAATGAAAGAACACTTTGATGCTCAGAACGTGAGTGGAATTGACCGCTCTGAGAGATCACTTCGGTCCCGATGGTCGACAATCAACTCGGATTGTCAAAAGTGGGCGGCCGCACAAAAGGCAGTTGACAAGCTTAACCCAAGTGGGACAAATGAGGATGATAGAGTAAGTGGCATCTCATACATGTTCATCATACTTTTTTTGGTGTCCGAAGTGCTAACTTGTTTTGTTTTTCTTGTAGTACAACATTGCACAAAATTTGTTCAGAGAAGAGACGAGGACAACCAAGAAGGGGAAGATCAAGAAAGGAAAGATCTTTACCTTGCCTCATTGCTATGAAGTGTTGAAGGATGATGAGAAATGGAAGAAGCGTGAAGATTTGGATGATTTGCATTTGAGCAACAAACGCAAGCGCACAATTGAGTTGAATGATGATGAGGAGGAGGATGATGCATCAAGTGAGGGCGGCAAGAGAAGCCCCACACCCAACTCGGTTTCATACTCGAAACCAAAACGACCGGATGGGTGCAAGAAGGACAAAACCGAAAAGAAGAAGAGGAAAGGAGATGATGAGCTCACAAATGCTATGGAAGCTATTATGAAGGCAAGAAAAGAAGCGAACGAGGTGAGGAAAATGGCAAGGAATCAAGATGCCGCGGCCGAGGAGAGGAGGTTGGCGGCCGAGGAGAGGAGGGTGGCCGCCGAGGAGAGGAAAGTGGCATTGGAGGACAGGAAGGTTGGCATGGAGGAGCGAACTAGGTTGATGGAATGGGAAAAAAACTTGTTCTTCTTGGACACATCTTTGTTCAATGAAGCGCAAATGGAATATGTCAACCTTGCCCGTCAAGATGTTGGGGAACGTAGTATTTTAAAATTTTCCTACGATCACGCAAGATCTATCTACCATATGTATAGCAACGAGAGGGAAGAGTGTGTCTACGTACCCTCGTAGACCGGAAGCGGAAGCGTCAAGTGACGCGGTTGATGTAGTCGAACTTCTTCGCGATTCAACCGATCAAGTACCGAACGTACGGCACCTCCGCGTTCAGAACACGTTCAGCTTGATGACGTCCCACGAGCTCTTGATCCAGTTGAGCTTCACGGGAGAGTTTCGTCAGCACGACGGCGTGGTGACGGATATGATGTATTCACCGGCGCAGGGCTTCGCCTAAGCACTGCAACGGTATGACCGGGTGTGTTTCTGTGGAGGGGGGCACCGCACACGGTTGGAACAATTCAACTTGTGTGTCTTTGGGTGCCCCCCTGCCCCCGTATATAAAGGAGCAAGGAAGGAGGGCCGGCCGGCCTCCTATGGTGCGGTAGGGCAATCCTACTAGGAATAGGATTGCAATCCTATTCCTAGTAGGAGTCCATCAAAAAGGAAGAGATGGAAAGGAAAAGAGGGAGAGGTGGCGCCACCCCAATCCTAGTCCAACTAGGATCCCTAGGTGGGGCGCCGGCCAGCCTCTATGGGCTGCCTCTCTCTTTTCCTTAAGGCCCACTATGGACCATCCCCCCTCGTAGGGGGTTCCGGTAACCCCCTCCGACAATCCAGTTAAATCCGAAACTTTTCCGGAACACTTCCGGTGTCCGAATATAGTCGTCCAATATATCAATCTTTATTCTCGGACATTCCGAGACTCCTCGTCATGTCCGTGATCTCATCCGGGACTCCGAACTACCTTCGGTACATCAAAACTCATAAACTCATAATACCGATAGTCATCAAACGTTAAGCGTGCGGACCCTACGGGTTCGAGAACTATGTAGACATGACCGAGACTCATCTCCGGTCAATAACCAATAGCGGAACCTGGATGTTCATATTGGCCCCTACATATTCTACGAAGATCTTTTATCGGTCAAAACCGCATAACAACATACGTTGTTCCTTTTGTCATCGGTATGTTACTTGCCCGAGATTCGATCGTCGGTATCTCCATACCTAGTTCAATCTCGTTACCGGCAAGTCTCTTTACTCGTTCCGTAACACATCATTTCGTGACTAACTCATTAGTCTTTTGCTTGCAAGGCTTATTGTGATGTGTGTTACCGAGAGGGCCCAGAGATACCTCTCCGACACTCGGAGTGACAAATCCTAATCTTCATCTATGCCAACACCACGAATACTTTCGGAGACACCTGTAGAGCATCTTTATGATCTCCCAGTTACATTGTGACGTTTGATAGCACACAAGGTGTTCCTACGGTATTCGGGAGTTGCATAATCTCATAGTCATAGGAACATGTATAAGTCATGAAGAAAGCAATAGCAGTAAAACGAAACGATCATAGTGCTATGCTAACGGATGGGTCTAGTCCATCACATCATTCTCCTAATGATGTGATCCCGTTGATCAAATGACAACTCATGTCTATGGCTAGGAAACATAACCATCTTTGATCAATGAGCTAGTCTAGTAGAGGCATACTAGGGACACTCTGTTTTGTCTATGTATTCACACATGTACTAAGTTTCCGGTTAATACAATTCTAGCATGAATAAAAGACATTTATCATGATATAAGGAAATATAAATAACAACTTTATTATTGCCTCTAGGGCATATTTCCTTCACAAGAAGTCTTGATTCAAAAAAGAGCCATGATCAACACAATGGGTGGCGGCATGGGTGGCGGTGGCCTCGGCGGCATGGGAGGCATGGGTCTCGGCACCATTGGAGGTTTGGGTGGCTTCGGAGGCATGGGTGCACCTCCGGCCGCCATGGGAGGCATGGGTGCACCTCCGGCCATGAGGAGTGGAATGTCTTTCGATGTGCCTCACACACATACCCATGCAAATGCCGTTGAAGAACTTGTCAAGACCGTCGGAGCTACAAGTGATGCGGTGCGTGATGAAGAGGAAGATTCATCGGCGGAAGAAGAGGAAGAATCGTCGGCGGAAGAAGAGGAAGAAGACGAAGAAGACGAGGAAGATGGTTGATGTGTTTATATATGTCTTGAACTTTGTTGGTTGAACTTGTATTTTGAACTTGGTTTGCATTTGGACTTGGTTGGATGAACTTGTGGGCCTGACTTTTTATGTATTCATCAACTTGTTTGTATTAAATTTCACATGTTCATTGCATTTTGATTGAATGTTTCAAATTATTTTGTGTCCGAATGCCATATTTGGCGCTGCTGTAGCGGCGCGCGCGCTGCATTTTTGCGCGCTGCTGGAGCGGAGCGCGCGCTGCATTTTAGAGCAGCCGCTGGAGCTAGCGCGGCGCGGCGCGGCAAATCAGTCGAAGCGCGCGCGGCAAATGCGATTTTTGGGCGCGGCGCGTAGCGCGGCTGTTGGAGATGCTCTTACCTTGTGGCTTTTCGTTCGTGCAGACGGGATCTGATTCTCGTCTCCACACATGCATAAATTTGGAGGAGTGGGCCTCTACTCTCCTCTATTCTCCCAAGGAAAAGGCGAAAAAAAAGGCGATAAGCACCATGAAAATGCATGGTGGCGCTGTGGTACCAAAGTCATCAAAGTGCCCGTGTACGGAGCTCGCTCATATGTATGCTGGCTGCTGTTTTTTTTAATTCATATGTTGGTTTTCTTGGGATGCTTTTCTTTTTACGAAAATGGTCAGATCTATTATCAAAACGGAGATACAAAGCATCTCAAACGTAATAAAAACTAGAGGATAGCGGGATTTAAAGTTTAGAAAAATAGCAAGAAAAAGATACAAAATTGGAAGACATTTTTGATAGCTTACTAGCAAGATGCCGTGCATTGCACGGAACACGATGCATTTATTTTACAAAACATCTCTTGTGATTGATCTATGCGGGAGTAATCCCATGTGAAAAACTGACAATATCTATGCGGGAGTTTTACCTATGTTTTGCTAGTCTGATTCGTCCAATCTTGGTAATATTCTGCATTTGTTGGCATAACTACATGTGTGTCTTCTCCTTTACCTGGCCTCTGAATGTTGTAAAACAATCTTAAATTGACAAAAAGGTAAAACTAATCAGCAACAAGGAAAAAATCAAAACTATAATGATAATTAGCACGGCCTCTCCGCCGACAAGGTCCTCGACGCCACGCTGGTCAACGCCGACGGCGATCTCCTGGACAGGGCCGGCATGGGGGAGGACCTCTTCTGGGCCATCCGGGGCGGCGGCGGCGGCAACTTCGGCATCGTGCTCTCGTGGAAGGTCCAGCTGGTTCAGGTCCCGCCGACGGTGGCGGTGTTCAACATCGCCAAGACGATCGACGAGGGCGCCGTGGACATCCTCACCAGATGGCAGAACGTCGCGCCGTCGCTCCCCAGCGACCTCACCATAAGGGTGATCGTGCAGGGGCAGCAGGCCATGTTCCAAGCCCTGTACCTCGGCGCGTGCGGCTCGCTGGTGGCGACGATGCGCGACCAGTTCCCGGAGCTCGGCATGACGAGCGCCGACTGCCAGTGCCAGCCGATGACCTGGCTTCAGTCGGCTGCCACGCCGTTCATCAGCTTCGGCAGCAACGGCACGCTGGAGGAGGCTCTCCTCAGCAGGGCCACCGGCCAGAGCTCCCCCGGCAAGATCAAGTCCGACTACGTCCGGCGCGCCATCCCCAAGGCGGCGTGGGAGGAGATCTTCCCCTGGTTCACCAAGGACGGCGCCGGGTTCATGATGCTGGAGCCGCACGGCGGGTTCATGGGAAGCGTCCCCGCCGCCGCGACGCCGTACCCGCACCGGAACGGCGTGCTGTACGTCGTCCAGTACATCGCCTTCTGGCAGCAGGGAGGCGACGGCGCGGCGGCGACGGCCTGGGTCGGGGGCTTATACGACATGATGGGGCAGCACGTGAGCAAGAACCTAGGCGGGCGTACGTCAACTTCCGGGACCTGGACATCGGCCAGAACGACGGCACGTCGGAGAGCGGCGAGGTGTGGGGCGAGCGCTACTTCGTGGGCAACTACCGGCGGCTGGCGGCGGTGAAGGCGGCCGTGGATCCCACCGACTACTTCAGCAACGAGCAGAGCATCCCGCCGTCGCGTTAAACGAGACGCTGACCTGACCAAGCGAGAGATGCCATGAATAAACCATTTGTCATGGCCGGCTACTGGTCGAGTTCAGTTTACTTTCCTTGGCCCAATAAATAGACAATGGAATGGTGGATTCAGTCAGTGTACCGTACCGTATATGTACCTGTTATAGGACCAAGGATTTCAACTTCATGCCTCACGAGATACTATTGGGAACTTAAATTATTGGAATACACTCTCATTAAGAAAATACCATACTACTTTTTCTCAATTATTAAGGGAATTCATATTTTACTCTTGATATTCCAGGTATTTTCAAAATATCACAGTTTTTTAATAATCATGGTATAAATTATTGTGAGTTGTTAACCCGATAACCAAAAGAAGAAAAAGGGACACTCACCTGAAATTCTAATACTTGAGGTGGTGTCATTGTATTGAATAAATGAACAAAAGTAAAACAAAAAAATGAAGTAATTCAAGTAAGAATTGATTAGTGGCATTGATACTGCCCTTTAAGGAAAAAAAAAACAAAACTAGAACAAATATTGACAAAATTTGCACTTGTTTGAAAAAAAAAATTACACTTGTTTTATAATATTATCCACGTTATCTAGTACTTGCATGTATACATGTTACACTCACCCAACATTCAAAATATATCCATAAAAATCGAGTAAGAAAAGAAATCTAAAAAAGCATACAAACAGAAGAAACAGAGGAAAGCATCGTCGGCCTATAAACAGCTAACATAAGGAAACACGAAATGGGCTTCAGCCCAATAACAAATCAACTTTCCCAAAGCAGTGGTTAGTCGGAAATTTTAGCCCAAAATATGAAAGCAGACACAATAGAGAAAATAAAACAATGAGCACGAAGCTTGAAGCAGAAATCAGAGGCTAAAAAATACACTAGTCCAAAATTATTTTCCAAGCATCTTAAATATAGCTTAAGTCTAAAAATAACTTTTGAGCACTGTCTCTTGGTTAAGTTATCCCTAGGCGTTTGACCGAGCCATATTTAAGGATTTTCTAATATAGGAGTACCTATTCACCAGCTAAGATCCATCTACTCTATGAGCACGAATCTGAAGAAGAAATCAAAGGCTCAAAAGTCGACTGGTCCAAACTAATACTCTCCGTATTTTAGTACTAATTACATTCGTTGAGCGCCAACTAAATCCGGACGGAGGAAGTATAAAGTTTTACTAAAATGATAGTAAAGTTGCGACAAGTAATATGGATTGTAGGGGGTATTTCTTTTGCCACTAAAAAAGATCTCCTACTCACCTACGCACCTAGTTTGGACACCTTGCCCAGTTTTGATGTCGGGACCGGTCAGTGGTGTGTTAGATATTTCAAAGTGAAAAATGCGCACAATATATAATACTCCCTCCGTTCCTAAATATTTGTCTTTCTAGACATTCAAATGGACAGCAACATACGGATGTATGTAGACATATTTTAGAGTGTAGTTCACTCATTTTGCTTCGTATGTAGTCACTTGTTGAAATCTCTAGAAAGACAAATATTTAGGAACGAAGGGAGTACTAGCTTACCCAGCAGTGTTGCAACTAAACGTTGCTAGACCCCCAATAAGCTTGCAAACAAGTGTATACCTTTATCTGGCTTTTCGTGAAATAAAGTGTATCCTTTTGGATTTCATAGCACAAAGTGCATTTTAAAGAACTTGCTTGCCACCCATGATGTTGTCACCAAGCCACATATCTTTCATTGGCTAGCCCGCCCGCAAGGCAAAACAACCTGCCCTAAGCACCACTTGTCCGCGGCGGCGGCGGCGCTAGTAGGAACGAATTAATACATGCATTGGTCAGTTCTTTTTTAAAGCACCACGGAATAAAAAAAAAGGGTGATGCAATGAAATGAAAACAAGACTAGGACAACATAAAACTAAAAAATGATTATTTACCAAGCATCGATTTTAGTCCTTTTTTTTTGATTAATTGGTCAACTCTCTCCTTCTTAATGAAAAGACAAAGCTTCTACAATTGCTTGAGATTTTTTACTAAGCAGAGTTTCAACAAAATATCTTTACTCCAATGAGCAGGTAAAGGAGTGTACATGTTTTTTTTTCTAGAACAAAAGTACTCCCTCTGTTTCTAAATATAACTCTTTTTAGAGATTCCACTATGGACTACATACGGAGCAAAATGAGTGAATCTACACTCTAAAATCTGTCTATATACATCCGTATGTAGTCTGTAGTAGAATCGCTACAAAGACTTATATTTAGGAACGGAGGGAGTACATCTTTTATTTTCATGAATAAATGACAAAGCACAAAGTGCATCACAAAGAATTTGGGCGGTGCCACCCATCATCATGAATGACGTCACCAAACCACAAGATCTTTTCCTTTGGGGGCAAGTCCTCAAAATCGGCCCGGGGCCCCACCTGTCAATCAGCCACCCCCTACATGTGATCTCCAGTTGGCCACGTTGATGTAAAAGTACGCCTCCTCCCTCAAAGAGAAAAATAAAGTACACCTCCGGCCAACTGCACAGCCTACACTTTTATTTTCTTTGCCTTCTCCCTAATAATATGATAAAGTCCTATTAGGTGAGAGATAATGTGTCTAGAAGTCTGAATAAGATCGATGCACCTTCGATAGCTTGTTGGACAAGCTAGGGGGACGAATTGGACTTAGAGGAGGACTCCTCCTCAGATCATGGTTAATAGTATAGCCGGCCGCTGGCTATAAGATGTTGCCACCTCATTTATAGCCAATCTTATAGCCGGCAAGTATGATAGCCAGATACAAATAAGTAGTACTTCTTTGATACATGGCACACCTCCCTCTCACAAAGTGTCTAAAAGCATCTGCTACAGCCGGCTGTTAGTTAGTAGCCCGATTCTCTTCTCTCTCTGCCAACTCAGCAATAATAT
>LR738713.1:870748327-870761442 GCA_902687465.1 Secale cereale
TATGGCGTATGAGACATTTCGGCCGAGTCAGCTGTGGATATGTATGGCGTGCAAATGGCCATGCTTAGGCGGAAGCTAGCTAGCTGGTGTCGTGGCCGTGGTCCAGGTGCGATCATGGCGCTACCCCTATGCCTACGTACGTACGTGGCCGTCCTTGGCGACCGCCACCGAACGAGCAGGCGACCACTCGATCGACGTCCGTCTCCACTGGCCATCTCGAAACCAGTGGACACATACATGTTTGACTTATCTCAATATTGCATGTTCTTTATTACTAGCATAGCACGTAATTACTTTTGCCACTGACAGAATCTGATGCTCTTACCACTAATTTTTCCATGCCACTAGTTTGGACAGGTGGTATGTTGGATATTTTAAAATGTCCAAATGCCCACGATCCTGTATATACAATAATAGTTTGCCCGGCAAAGTTCAAATAAACGTCGCTAGCTAGACCCCAATGGGCTTGCATGCAAACAAGTACTGTATATAACTTGGTTTCTTTTTCACGAAACAAAGTGTATCTTTTAGCTTTTCACAGCACAAAGTGTATCTTTTTTTTCTTTCTAGGGAGCACAAAGTGTTTTTTTTTAGGTAGCACAAAGTGCATCTTAAAGAAGTTGCACGGTGGCCTGTTCAAGGCACGTCCCAGCTGCTCGGCATCATGATCATACGATAACTGATCAATCTCCAGTGACACTGCTTCATTTTCCATCTACGTACCCAGCTTGTTGTTGCAGGTCATCACGACGAGAAGGATCAATCGCGTTGCCCGGAGTAGCAATGCAGAGAAATTCATCTCAATCTCCCTCGCTTTCTCTCCTTTTCTCTACCCGATCCTCTTCTTTTCACCCCACAAAGCAGCACACAAAGCAAATTTAGCATAGAAACAGTAGCATCACAAAATTGGGGAGACTGCACCATCGGGGCCAGTTCTTTTGGGCAATTCTCCCAGAATTGACTCCCTCCCCAGCTTCTCCCTTCTGCATCTGAGCTGGTGCCGGACATGTCGATCTTCTTGTCGCGTGTGTTGGGCCCGGCGAACAGCGAGTCGGGTTTTGATCTGCCCGGCTATCTCAGTCGGAGAGCGGCAGGGAGATACGAGCCCATGGAGATCGCAACGCGGCCGCGAGACGACAGGCGTGGCTCGTTTTTGATCTGTCCGGCTATCTAGGTCGGAGCTTAGGTGGCTTTTTTCAGTTTTGGAGGAAAGTAGGAGAGTGGCCCCACCCAGTTGGAATCAGGGGAGGGATTAGTAGTTAGTCTAGTTACATAATATTACGTAGGCTTTTACGTGAATGTAGCATTTTTTTTTCCAGTGGCTTGTTTTCTTCTGAAGCGTAGTTTTCCTAGGAGTTAGAACAACCTACGCCGTGTCCGTTCTCTTCATGTTTTATGTATGATCGTCGTGTTGTTTACAGAATTGCACTTGCCCATTCGGACACCGTTTAGGTCTTCTTTGATTCAAAGGATTCTCAAAGTGACCTACATGGGTTGTTTGATTTGTAGGATTGTATACCATATGAATATTTTTTTCATAGGATTCATTTGCATTAGATTTAATAGGAAATTTTCTATTCACTCAAACATCTTTGAAAGAGTCCTATGTTTTTCCTATGCACAATGAAACACTCATACAATCCTGTAGGATTCAAGATGACATGTCATTCTAATCCCACATTTTTTCTATTCCCGCGTTTTGAAAATCCAACGAATCAAAGAGACCCTTAGATTTACGTCTATGAACGTTCAACGTACAACAGTTAGACATGGGTCAAGCCGCCAAGGCCCAACTCGAGCCCAGCCCAGCAAAGCGGCCAAGAACGCAGTGGACGGCTGATCGGGTCGATAATAAACCCAGACATATAGAAAAGAACTTAATAAATGTAAGAAAGGCTCCTTTCTTTACTACTCCCTCCGGTCCTAAATATTTATCTTTCTAGACATTTTAAACGAACTACAATATACAAATGTATATAGACATATTTAGGAGTGTAGATTCACTCATTTTGTTTCGTATATAGTCATTTGTTGAAATCTCTAGAAAGACAAATACTTGAAAATGGAGGGAGTATTAGATAAAGATAAAGATTAAGATGAGGAACAAAGTGCATCACATCGAGCTTGGACGGTGCCACCCAACCCACCATGAGATGCGTCACCAGTGGACATATACATGTTTGACTTTTCTCAATATTGCTTGATCTTTATTACTACCCTTCCTTTCCACAACGTAATGCATGTAGATTCTTTGGAAAGTCAAACCACACAAACGCGCTTGATCAAGTTTGTGAAGATCAACATTTACATCTAGATATGTCAAATATATATCATATTGTATATGTTTTGTATTGTACATATAAATAATTTTCTTCATAAATTTTATGATGTTTGACCTTTAAAAAAATCTATACACACTACATTATGAAACAGAGGGAGTAATACGTAATTACTTTGGCCACTAACAAAATGTGATGCTCTTGTCACTAAATTTTTATGCCACTAGTTTGGACAGAGGTCTGTTAGATATTTTAAAATACCGAGATGCCCACGCTTGTATACAATAATAACTTGCCCGACATAGTTTCAACTAAACGTCGCTATACCAGAATAGGCGTGCAAACAAGTGTATAGCTTGCTTTCCTTCTCATGAAACAAAATATCCGAAGCCAAAAATAAAAACACGCACGAGGGACTCGGTGCACTGAGACATGCGTGTCATAGTATTATCACTCTGCATCTTTGTTGTTTCTTTTCGACAAAGGATGGATTTTATTAGCCCAATATGAAGCATCAATATATTACAAACACAAATAGCACACACCTGGTCTCTGCATAGTTAGGATGCACACAACCAACACGAACACACGCACATAAAAATCACACTAGCAATTAGCAAAGTCATACAAGACCGAAGCTATGCCAGGGCGGATAGAAAACAAAAGAAACTGGAAAAAAAGAGCAACGATAATCCATATCAAGCATGTGTTGAGCCAAAACAAGATGGTGCGAGCACACATTATCCATATGTGGACACGGCCACTAAACGGGACACAGAGCGGCCTACCAAAGACCGTCCACGCAACCAGAACCTCCATCGATGTCTGAGTGACATCAGCCGTAGCTCAAATGGCGAGAAGAGATGGTGCCGGCAAAATCTCATGGAGACGATTTGCCATTCCCCATGCCTCCGGTGCAAGTGTTTGTCGATGGTAAATCTTGGCATGGCCATTGTCCCCAGACAATACACCACGAGGCTACACTGCGCCATCATGGTTGCAACAAAGCCGTCAATATCGTCGAACATTACCCCGTCATCTGCACCGCCAATCACATCCATGGACTACCATTGTGCACCATGTTCGCAAGGCCACACTGCAGCAACGGATCATCCCTGCTCGACTGCACACAAGCACTCGGCGAACCACCACCCGCCACTAGTCTCGCTAGGTAGGCCCAACTCCAAGGTGATACCCGCAACGGGGAACACGACCCCAAGTGCGGCCATCATCCGATCTGGGCAAACCCGGACCTAGGGTTTTCCCTCAAGTATTCTGGGAGGGGAGCTGAGGACTACATGTGGACGCCTTCATCAAGGTAGCGACGCCCCATGGGTGCGTGCGGTCGTCGTTGGCTCCGAGCACAGTCAAAGTCCCGCTTTCGCCGACAGTCTCCGTCACCTCCGAAAGAATGAGCCTAGCTGCACCACCATGTCCACCTTCATCACCACAGACCACCATAGCTAGAGGATTGGATCCTTCTAGGCCGGTCAGTCCGAGGCAGACCCGATGAGATATGACTCAGATCGGGGGCCGCATCGCCCGAAGAAGACGCCACGCCAGATTCGCCCAAGGCATCCCGTGGCCAGCCGCCGCATGGATCAGCCGAGCCATCCCGTGGGTTGCTGCCATTGAGATTTAGGCCGGGGGAGAGAGGCCGACTCAGGGGAGCGCCCCGGTCCTGCCCCGTCTTCTCTTGTGGGGCCTCAGGCAGCGGCGAGACGATGAGGAGGGAGAGAGAGAGTCTGGCGTCGGCCCGATTGGATAGCCCCCGAGTCGCTTTCGGGGGCATCTATGTTGTTTCTAGGTGTCTTTATAAGTTGGTTCAGTTGTGCTCCTGACCGGTTCGTTGGCTTTGTGAATTCAAAGTCTGGCAAGGTTCAAGGCTTTCCCTCGGCTCGGCATGTGTGGCGGTTTAAAAGAAAAAAGAAAAAAGAAAAATCGTCACAGTCCTGCGAATCAAAAGGGCCGTTCCAGACATTTGGTCGAGTCACCTCTGGATATGTATGGCATGCAAATGGCCATACATCCCATGCTAGCTACCTGGCGTCGTGGTGGTGGTCCAAGTGCGTACATACGTGGCCGTCGTTGGCGAGCGCCACCGAGCAGGCGACCACTCGATCGACGTCGACAAGACGTCGTGAGCGCGAGTCGTCTCCACTGGCCATCCCAAAACCAGTGGACATATACAAGTTTTGACTTATCTCAGTATTGCTTGATCTTTATTACTACTAGCACGTATAGTAATTACTTTTGCCACTGACAGAATCTGATGCTCTCGCCACTGTTTTTTTCTGCCACTAGTTTGGTCAGTGGCCTGTTGGATATTTTAAAATGCCGAAATGCCCACGTTCCTGTATATACAATAATATACACAATAATAGTTTGCCCGGCAAAGTTGTCAACAAGTGTACAGCTTGCTTTCCGTTTTCATGAAACAGAGTGTATCTTGTAGCTTTTCACAGCACAAAGTGTATCTTTTTTTGTTTTGTTTTGAGGGGGGCACAAAGTGCATCTTAAAGAATTTGCAAGCTGGCCTGTTCCATGCACGTCCCAGCTGCTTGCCAGTTGCCACCCATGAGGCCATGATGTATGGTGTCACCAAAGCCACATCTATGTATTTCCTTGGCGAGCCCAAAAGGTTAGGAATACTTGACCAATGTGCTCATTTTTTTTTTGAAAGTTATATGTTCAAACATTCTTAGAATTTTCGTAAACACACATCAACGGTTGATGCACAACCTCAAATAATTTCAGCTCGTAATTTGACCTACATTAATGGACGTGAATAATGTCAAAGTACTATTCAACCAAAGCTGTCACTATTCATATTCAAATTTGTCTTTTTTGAATCTCCACATGTACATCCAATTATGAGCTGTTTTTTCTCGGAGTTGTAGACATACCTGCCATGGATGTTGTCAAATAATTTCAGATTTAATTCAAAATGTCTAAATATGTTTTTTAGGGTTGATCTCACAATTCTACCTAATGTGAGATCTCATACAAGTCTATCCCACAAAAGTCCAAACGATCTTCCCTGGGCCCCATTTGTCGGCTCTACGTGTGGCTCCATGAATGGTATATATGGACAAAACCAAGGTGAGAATGATAAAACTAAGGCACCTTCTTTGTTCATTATTATAAGGTGTATTAATTATTTTCTTAATCGGATGTATATAGACACTAATTTTTTTATGCCACTAGTTTGGACAGGTGGTCTGTTAGATATTTTAAAATGCCGAAATGCCCGCGTTCCTGTATACAGAATACTCACTCTGTTCCTAAATATAATTTTTTTAGACATTTTGAATGGACTACAACATAGGGATGTGCTCCCTCCGTCCCAAATTAAGTGACGCAAAAGTGATTCAACTTTGTACTAAAGTTAGTACTCCCTCCGTCCGAAAATACTCGTCATCAAAATAGATGAAAAGAGATGCATCTAGAACTAAAATACGTCTAGATACATCCACTTTTATCCATTTCGATGACAAGTATTTCCAGACGGAGGGAGCACAAAGTGCATCTTAAAGAATTTGCAAGCTGGCCTGTTCCATGCACGTCCCAGCTGATTGACAGTTGCCACCCATGAGGCCATGATGTATGTTGTCACCAAAGTCGCCACATGTATGTATTTCCTTGGCGAGCCCAAAAGGTTAGGATTACTTGACCAATGTGATCGATTTTTATTAAAAGCAATATGTTCAAACATTCTTAGAATTTTCGTAAACACACATCAACGGTTGATGTACAACCTCAAATAATTTCAGCTCCTAATTCGACCTATATCAATGGAAACAAAGAGATAAAATTCTACGTGAATAATGTCAAAGTACTATTCACCAAAAGCTGTCACTATTCATTTTTGAATTTTTCTTTTTTGAATCTCCACATGTGCATCGAGTTATGAGCTGTTTTTTCTCGAAGTTGTAGACATACCAGCCATGGATGTTGTCAAATAATTTCAGATTTTTTTTTTCAAAATGTCTAAATATTTTTTTTTGGGTTGATCTCACAATTCTACCTAATGTGAGATCTCATACAAGTCTATCCAACAAAAGGCCAAACGATCTTCCCTGGGCCCCACTTGTCGGCTCTACGTGTCGCTCCATGAATGGTATATATGACAAAACCTTCCCTGGGCCCCACTTGTCGGCTCTACGTGTCGCTCCATGAATGGTATATATGACAAAACCTTCCCTGGGGCCCACTTGTCGGCTCTACGTGTCGCTCCATGAATGGTATATATGACAAAACCAGGGTGAGAATGATAAAACTAAGGTACCTTCTTTGTTCATTCTTATAAGGTGTATTAATTATTTTCTTAATCACATGTATATAGACACTAAATTTTTCATGCCACTAGTTTGGACAGGTGGCCTGTTAGATATTTTAAAATGCCGAAATGCTCGCGTTCCTGTATACAGAATACTCACTCTGTTCCTAAATATAATTCTTTTTAGACATTTTAAATGGACTACAACATACGGATGTATGTTAGAGTGTGGATTCACTCACTTTGCTTCGTATGTAGTCACTTATTGAAATCTCTAGAAAAACTTATATTTGGGAACGGAGGGAGTTGTAGTTTGCCCAGCAAAGTTTCAACTAAACGTCGCTAGCTAGACCCCAATAGGCTTGAAAATAAGTGTATACATTGCTTTCCCTTTTCACGAAACAAAGTGTATCTTAATTGTTTTTCACAGCACAAAGTGCATTTTTTCTTGCGGGGAGCACAAAGTGCATCTTAAGGAACTTTGGGCTGGGGCCTGTTGCAGGCACGTCCCAGCTGGTTGCCACCCACCATAATGTATGTTGTCACACTAAGACCAAAGAGGTCACACGAACTGGGACCAATGGCCCCCGAGGCCCGACCGGCGTCCTGGCCTCACGAATCGGGAGCGATGCACCTTTTGGTCCCGGTTTGTGAGTGAACCGGGATTAAAGCTGTCTTCCTGGCTTCAACCAAAGCCCTATTTTCTACTAGTGCTTCCCGTAGAATTAAAGGATTCGTTCGAGCTTTCCATATAAGAAAAGTACATCAAATCCCATCTTACACCTCTAGGACTTTGCTAAATCGGAACCCCGTCCAGATTCGCAGCACCTTCCTGTCCTGCTCTCCTGCCTGGGCTCTACACCCTCGGTCGCCGTCGTTGAGTGCGTCGCTGCGCTCTACACCCTCGGTCGCCGCCGCCGAACACGCCGCCCCGCTCTACACTGCCGGTCCCCGTCACCTGATGCGCCGCCACGCGTACTGGAGTAGACCAGTCAAAGAGAGACAGCAGTGTGTCCACATGGCGATTTTTACTGGTCAAAGTGCCCAGGTGGCATATTTTTGCCAAGTCACCTCCTGACGACCAGGACCCGTCTGTCATAAACGTGCTTAAAGCACTATAATCCGTCGATCAGTGTTATTTGCAGAACAATTATCGTAGACATGGTGGTTTGGGTCACAAAAATGTAACGTAGTGTTTTTTGATAACCTAGCTCTCAAACTAGTGGTTTCTTGCAATTTACTCCTTCATGACAGGCTCCTTGCCCGATTATCCCTTTGGACGCGCTTAATTATTGCTGAATCACAATGACATTGTGCTTCCATTTGGAAAAAAAAGGAATTGCGTCGGCTTGTTGTGGTGTTGCAACCAGAGTAGTCGGATCACGGTATGTGTGTCGCTGCCAGGAACACGAGATCAGTGGCGTATTGACGAGCACTTGCCACAGTTGTGGTGGAGAAGCACAAGGAAGATGTAGACTTTTTGTAATCTGCAATATCCTAGTGAAGACAGCTATACCATGGTAATTTTGCTGCATGAAATTTTTTTTAAATGCAACATGACTGAGTTGCTAGATGACTAATCTGATTTACGTCTAGTGTTAACACAATGATTGGCCCCACATGTTATTGAGAAAACCGTGTCTCTCGAAAAAATAGTTTGCATGCATGCATGCTGCCTATTTGGCAAACACCTCCGAGAAAAGATTTGAACAAAAAGGGAAGGATCTTAATTTAGTATAAAGTGGCTTCGCTATGGGATCCTTTCATTGCGGCTGGCGCATGCTTTTTCAGGATGAGATTAGCGGCCAGGGTAAACGCACGAGACCAACTTCCTGGCTCGCCATTCAAATACCTTCCAACTTCCTCTTGCAGACATTTCATCGCCCCACCGCTGTCCGTCGGTTGATTGATCATCATGAGGGCCCAGCTCGCTCTAGCGCTCCTGCTCTTCCTCGTTGTTGCCTCTACCAGCCCTCTAGCATTGGCCCACGGCGATCTTGACTATGGTGGTGGAGTCAAGAAATCTGAAGCTGTCGGCGGATACACCACCGATGCTGAGAAGAAACCCGAAGCTGTCTCTGTCAATGCTGAGAAGAAACCCGAAGTTGTCTCCGCAAGCGCGGAAACAAAACCCGAAGTCATCGCTGGCTATGCCGGTGCTAAGAAGAAACCTGACGTCGCCCCCAACAATGTTGATGCGGAGAAGAAACCGGTAAGTGCGTCTGGCTATGCCGGCATGGAGAAGAAACCCAAAGGTGCCACTAAGGTTGCCGAGGAGACGAAATCTGAAGTTGCCTCCGAGAAGAAATCCAAAACAAAGAGTGAGCCATCCTAGCCTTCCACCATTGAGAAGAAACCCAAAACTAAAAATGAGAAGAAGTCCAAAGGAAAGAACGACGCCTCTGGATACACCGGTGCGGAGAAGAAACCAAAAGAAAAGGTAGATGCACCCAAGAAGGAGAAGCCAAAGAAGGAGGAGGTCAGGAATATCATTCCTAACACCTACGCCAAGCCAAAGGAGGAGCCCAAAAAGGAAGAGCCGAAGAAGGAGGTGATCGCGGCTAGCTCACGTGACGCCTACACCGAGCCAAAGAAAGAGGAGCCAAAAAAAGAGGAGTTGGTGGCCGCTGAACCAAAGAAGGAGGAGTCCAAGAAGAAGGAGCCAAAGGTACCGGAAGTGGACACCACCGCCAACTACGCCGCTCCAAAGAAGGCCCAACCGGAGACAACGGCGACTGTCACATCCGATAGTTACACCGCGCCAAAGAATGCTCAGCCAGAGACGCCGGCAACTAGCACAGCCAACACTTATGCTGCGCCAAAGACTGCCCAGCCGGACACGGCGGCGGCTAGCACAACTGGCGGTTACGCTTGATACACCATCTGCAGAAACAAATGATATCTACGGCACATTGAAACTGAGTTCGTGGAAGAAAAAGACCGGCCATTTCCCTACCACATATGTAAGTCCAAAACCTCACCTAGCTTCTGAGCGACCAACCAAAATAATTTGCCTCTCATCTCACTTGAGGAGGGACGATGACCAGGAAACCCGTCCACCGTCATTTTTGTACCCCAATTTTCATTGTGTAAGTGCTTATCCTTAATGTACCACTTATGCAACTCCGTTTGTAGTATTATTTTACTTATGTAAAGAAAGGGGTGTGTTATCACTTTGTATTCTAAAACGAGAACTCATGTACCGTGCATGTAACTCTGGATTAGGTAAATTCAGCTTTCGTGAATACTTCCGAGATAGTTTCCTGGATTAGAGAAAATGCTGCCTAGGAGTCCCATCACGTATCAAATATGTAAGATCTACTACTGGCATATATAATTTTGTTCTCAAATAGCGTTAGAGGGAAATGATCGTTTCCTGGATTTCATTAGAGGGAAATGTATATACAACTAGATATTGGGGCGCGTCTTGGTGTACCACCTATGCGTACGTCTTTGGTCCTACAAAAAACAAATATCAACCACAAACATAATGTACATCATTTCGATCCGTACATTAAGACGCAATATAAGTTGCTTCATTTGCTATACTAATTTTTTTCTGATATATTTGATCATGAATTACAATCATAAACTGCTTGTGAAGTATCATGACTATAAAAAGGAAAGTTATCAAGGACGCAATGTACATTGAATTTGACAATGCAATACATATTTTGAAGTGGACATCTTTTTCTCTCTCTTGTAGATGTCAAGTTGAACCCATATTGGACAATGACATGCAAGTGTGAAAGCAGAAATCAAAATAGTTAAAATGATTTTTTTATTACAAATGGAAAACGCCAATCAACATATAAATGACTTTAATAAATTAGTGCACAATCTGCTTCCTTAAAAGTAAATGCCGGTGTCTGCAGTGAGAGGGTCCTTGTTTCACAAAATGATACCTAGAAGGTTTCAAAATTACATGTTATATACACACAAGCAAAATTACATCGAAGACTCGAATGATTTTTTTTCTTTTCTGTGTCAAAATATACAATTATATTCTACTAGATAACTGTGCACACGTTGCAATTTGGCACAAATAGTTTTACACAATCACTGTGATTTACCTTCCAGTTTAATATTAATATTACCAAAATTTTAATTTAACTTTCAATTGAATCAGTACCTATTGATCATTTATTTGGTAAGCCAATAAGACGTGGGACGGTTCTGACGGATTTTTAGTCACTGAAAAAACCAAGCAAGCCCAAAATTGGTGTAGGGTGGGGAGGTGGGTAAAAGAAATAAACGTTAGGTGAACCTTACATAGTTTTAAGTAGGATATATCTTTTTCATTTTTCAGGTTTGTCTCTGCTTTCCGTGATTTTGTTCACAATTTTAAACATCCCGCTTTTTAAAATTAGAGATAGGAGAACACACTTAAGAGAGGGGGATGGGATCAGTTCAGGGGAGAGGCAGACGAACCAACATTGTTTACTGTTGATTTAATAAGTCCCCTCTGCATTTTTATCATTCGCCCAATAGTAATTTTGTGGCTAAAACTCTATTTCATTATATATACTCATTTCATTTCTTTTGATAAGTTGTCAACTAAGTGTGGTAATTTCTTTGCATGCATAATGGTAACCAATATTATCTAAACTTTATAGTTTATGCACACGGAAGCTCGTAATTACATAGAAACGTTTGTTCATAATGTACACCTTGATGGGTTTTGGGGTTGGCGCCGGTTACTTGCCGCGTGTGCATTCTCATCTTGCTGGTTCATTCTTGCATTACTCAAAAAGCCATCTCTTCACAAACGAACATGTCACTGTGCACCCTCGACCATGGGGGTGGTGCGCTGCAGCTCACGTCGCAGGAGACCCGGCTAGAAGGGCGGTACGCAAGAAATCCGACGAACTTCTTTGCTAACCAGAAACCCCACACGCCCGGCAGGTACCCTATCTGCAGAAGCGGCGGCTATGGTCTGCCCTAGGTTTATCTGATCGCCCCTAGGGCCTTGTAGATCGCTACCCTGCAACAAGCAGAAGAACGAAGAACGAGAAGAACAAAACTAGGGTAAATATGAAGTTAAAATATAAAAGGTGGTAGATTGATTGTTTAAGTGTGTGTTGTTCAATCGGCCATCACCTCCAAAATATATTTGAGGCGGCTGGACTTCCCGTATAATTAAAGGATTCGTTCCAGCTTTCCTTATAAGGAAAGTACATCAAATCCCATCTTACACCTCTAGGTCTTTGCTAAATCGGACCCCCTCCATATTCGCAGCACCTTCCTGTCCTGCTCCTTGTTATGGCTGTAGAAGTCGCGTACTAACTCGGATGGAGATGAGCCAAATATTTTTCGTCTCGACAAGACGAATAACCCATCGGGACCAATTATCCAAACAAGGCCGGCTCGATTAATTCTTGGTTCCACCATTACCTTGAGGCCGGATTTTGGCAGGTGACCAGTTAAGTCGCCCGGTCTCTGTTGTAACTCTGTAGGTCACATACTACCTCGGATGAAAACCACTCCAAAAGCATGTCAAATCAAACCTCCTCTCTCTACACGTGCCAAACAACCACTCAAGTGTTGCATACATGCGTCTTTTCCGTTGTGTTATGCCTCTCCACCGCTCCCGGATCCATGGAGTTACGGAGGACGACACCATTAAAATGTTCATGGAGGTGCAATGCATGGTAGCAGCCGACAAGTCAGGCCAGGATGATGGCTTGCCCATGTATGATAAGAAAGAAAAGAAAGAAAGCAGCCATGTATGACGGTGTCTTGTTCTGTACGACTCCATCATGATCTCTCCGGGTTAATATTAATTTGCTCAAATTACTCTTTTGATATCTTATTTTAGCTCATGACAGTGTGATTGATTGTGTGCTGATTGATCACATGATCATCGCCTCTGGTGCAAACGCACATGTGCAAGTAAATTAAATACTCGTATCTGCAGCCACAATAAAATTCGCTCGCACTCGAGTATGTACTTTTTTAAAGACAAATATTTTCTTTCGCTAAAAGAACAATCAATCTAAAATAAGCTAACCCAAGCTTAGTGTATTTCGACTCCTTATTCTCCTCACATCGATATTTCACCCGAAACTTGAAAACTTCGATCACACAAAACTTAACAGAACTTCATGAGATGCGTTAGTATGACAAAGAAGAAATCATTCACTTTGGTACTGCCAAGACAAGATTCATAGTTGTTCTCACACAATGCCTACTCTACCTTATCATTTCCACAATTTACACTAGTAGGAAAAGGGCCTAATGTGAAACATATTAGTCTCGGTTTGTAACTGAACCGGCACTAATGTGATCATTAGTGCCGGTTCCAACGGCTAGGCGGGCGGCGATCATTAGTACTGGTTCATGGCGAACCTCTAGTACCGGTTCGTGCCACGAACCGGTACTAAAGACGTGGTGGCAGGCTTGTGTCAGGATAGGGCCCCCACCATCTCCTTTAGTACCGGTTGGTTATAAATAACTGGTACTAGCAGTCATCCTACATAAACCCATTTGCGGAGCTCGAGCGCTCTGTTCTTCCCCTTTCCCCCCTCCTCTGTTTTCTTCCTCTTCCTCTCGAGCTC
>LR738713.1:870762442-870790940 GCA_902687465.1 Secale cereale
CCCCCCTTTAAGAAAAAAAACAAAAACCCTAGCCACTGAACTGCTGACGCGTGGAAACTTTTTTGTCCCGGTTGGTGCTACCAACCGGGACAAAAGTTCCCCCTGCCTGGGCAAGCCGCACTGGCCACGTGGAACCCCATCTGTCCCGGTTGGTATAAGAACCGAGACTAATGGTCTAGGGCATTTGTATCGACCATTTAGTCCCATTCCCCAACCGGGACAAATGGCCCTTTTTCTACTAGTGCACATCCGAATCATAAACCGGACGAGGGCCGACGGGGACGGATATCAAAACCATGGCACTATGTATAACAAACAACGTACGGGTAAGATAATTATACAAGTAACTATATATCTATATCACACAAACATGATTTTTTTATACAAAAAAGATAAGAACAGGAGGCTCACCACAAGGTGGTGCCGGCGATGGGACGGTGCGGGCGATCGATAGTGGTTAGGACGGAGACGGGAAGGCACTTAGTAAACCACACATACATATGCAAACTAAGAGTTATTTTGACCTCAAATTGCATATAAATCAAATACTACCACATATAATTCCTCCCGAAATAAAATCCACAATTCACTATACTTATAGAGCATTGCAAGAGCTAATCTATCAATTAGAGATGAAAGGACAAAGTTGCAAACCTATGTGATCCCTTGGATGGATGGGGTGCCTTCAAATCTTCACAAATTTTGGCAAAAATGGAGTGTGAGCTCGAGAGGAAGAGGAAGAAAACAGAGGAGGGGGGAAAGGGGAAGAACAGAGCGCTCGAGCTCCGCAAATGGGTTTATGTAGGATGACTGCTAGTACCAGTTATTTATAACCAACCGGTACTAAAGGAGATGGTGGGGGCCCTATCCTGACACAAGCCTGCCACCACGTCTTTAGTACCGGTTCGTGGCACGAACCGGTACTAGAGGTTCGCCATGAACCAGTACTAATGATCGCCGCCCGCCTAGCCGTTGGAACCGGCACTAATGATCACATTAGTGCCGGTTCAGTTACAAACCGAGACTAATATGTTTCACATTAGGCCCTTTTCCTACTAGTGTAAATTGTGGAAATGATAAGGTAGAGTAGGCATTGTGTGAGAACAACTATGAATCTTGTCTTGGCAGTACCAAAGTGAATGATTTCTTCTTTGTCATACTAACGCATCTCATGAAGTTCTGTTAAGTTTTGTGTGATCGAAGTTTTCAAGTTTCGGGTGAAATATCGATGTGAGGAGAATAAGGAGTCGAAATACACTAAGCTTGGGTTAGCTTATTTTAGATTGATTGTTCTTTTAGCGAAAGAAAATATTTGTCTTTAAAAAAGTACATACTCGAGTGCGAGCGAATTTTATTGTGGCTGCAGATACGAGTATTTAATTTACTTGCACATGTGCGTTTGCACCAGAGGCGATGATCATGTGATCAATCAGCACACAATCAATCACACTGTCATGAGCTAAAATAAGATATCAAAAGAGTAATTTGAGCAAATTAATATTAACCCGGAGAGATCATGATGGAGTCGTACAGAACAAGACACCGTCATACATGGCTGCTTTCTTTCTTTTCTTTCTTATCATACATGGGCAAGCCATCATCCTGGCCTGACTTGTCGGCTGCTACCATGCATTGCACCTCCATGAACATTTTAATGGTGTCGTCCTCCGTAACTCCATGGATCCGGGAGCGGTGGAGAGGCATAACACAACGGAAAAGACGCATGTATGCAACACTTGAGTGGTTGTTTGGCACGTGTAGAGAGAGGAGGTTTGATTTGACATGCTTTTGGAGTGGTTTTCATCCGAGGTAGTATGTGACCTACAGAGTTACAACAGAGACCGGGCGACTTAACTGGTCACCTGCCAAAATCCGGCCTCAAGGTAATGGTGGAACCAAGAATTAATCGAGCCGGCCTTGTTTGGATAATTGGTCCCGATGGGTTATTCGTCTTGTCGAGACGAAAAATATTTGGCTCATCTCCATCCGAGTTAGTACGCGACTTCTACAGCCATAACAAGGAGCAGGACAGGAAGGTGCTGCGAATATGGAGGGGGTCCGATTTAGCAAAGACCTAGAGGTGTAAGATGGGATTTGATGTACTTTCCTTATAAGGAAAGCTGGAACGAATCCTTTAATTATACGGGAAGTCCAGCCGCCTCAAATATATTTTGGAGGTGATGGCCGATTGAACAACACACACTTAAACAATCAATCTACCACCTTTTATATTTTAACTTCATATTTACCCTAGTTTTGTTCTTCTCGTTCTTCGTTCTTCTGCTTGTTGCAGGGTAGCGATCTACAAGGCCCTAGGGGCGATCAGATAAACCTAGGGCAGACCATAGCCGCCGCTTCTGCAGATAGGGTACCTGCCGGGCGTGTGGGGTTTCTGGTTAGCAAAGAAGTTCGTCGGATTTCTTGCGTACCGCCCTTCTAGCCGGGTCTCCTGCGACGTGAGCTGCAGCGCACCACCCCCATGGTCGAGGGTGCACAGTGACATGTTCGTTTGTGAAGAGATGGCTTTTTGAGTAATGCAAGAATGAACCAGCAAGATGAGAATGCACACGCGGCAAGTAACCGGCGCCAACCCCAAAACCCATCAAGGTGTACATTATGAACAAACGTTTCTATGTAATTACGAGCTTCCGTGTGCATAAACTATAAAGTTTAGATAATATTGGTTACCATTATGCATGCAAAGAAATTACCACACTTAGTTGACAACTTATCAAAAGAAATGAAATGAGTATATATAATGAAATAGAGTTTTAGCCACAAAATTACTATTGGGCGAATGATAAAAATGCAGTGGGGACTTATTAAATCAACAGTAAACAATGTTGGTTCGTCTGCCTCTCCCCTGAACTGATCCCATCCCCCTCTCTTAAGTGTGTTCTCCTATCTCTAATTTTAAAAAGCGGGATGTTTAAAATTGTGAACAAAATCACGGAAAGCAGAGACAAACCTGAAAAATGAAAAAGATATATCCTACTTAAAACTATGTAAGGTTCACCTAACGTTTATTTCTTTTACCCACCTCCCCACCCTACACCAATTTTGGGCTTGCTTGGTTTTTTCAGTGACTAAAAATCCGTCAGAACCGTCCCACGTCTTATTGGCTTACCAAATAAATGATCAATAGGTACTGATTCAATTGAAAGTTAAATTAAAATTTTGGTAATATTAATATTAAACTGGAAGGTAAATCACAGTGATTGTGTAAAACTATTTGTGCCAAATTGCAACGTGTGCACAGTTATCTAGTAGAATATAATTGTATATTTTGACACAGAAAAGAAAAAAAATCATTCGAGTCTTCGATGTAATTTTGCTTGTGTGTATATAACATGTAATTTTGAAACCTTCTAGGTATCATTTTGTGAAACAAGGGCCCTCTCACTGCAGACACCGGCATTTACTTTTAAGGAAGCAGATTGTGCACTAATTTATTAAAGTCATTTATATGTTGATTGGCGTTTTCCATTTGTAATAAAAAAATCATTTTAACTATTTTGATTTCTGCTTTCACACTTGCATGTCATTGTCCAATATGGGTTCAACTTGACATCTACAAGAGAGAGAAAAAGATGTCCACTTCAAAATATGTATTGCATTGTCAAATTCAATGTACATTGCGTCCTTGATAACTTTCCTTTTTATAGTCATGATACTTCACAAGCAGTTTATGATTGTAATTCATGATCAAATATATCAGAAAAAAATTAGTATAGCAAATGAAGCAACTTATATTGCGTCTTAATGTACGGATCGAAATGATGTACATTATGTTTGTGGTTGATATTTGTTTTTTGTAGGACCAAAGACGTACGCATAGGTGGTACACCAAGACGCGCCCCAATATCTAGTTGTATATACATTTCCCTCTAATGAAATCCAGGAAACGATCATTTCCCTCTAACGCTATTTGAGAACAAAATTATATATGCCAGTAGTAGATCTTACATATTTGATACGTGATGGGACTCCTAGGCAGCATTTTCTCTAATCCAGGAAACTATCTCGGAAGTATTCACGAAAGCTGAATTTACCTAATCCAGAGTTACATGCACGGTACATGAGTTCTCGTTTTAGAATACAAAGTGATAACACACCCCTTTCTTTACATAAGTAAAATAATACTACAAACGGAGTTGCATAAGTGGTACATTAAGGATAAGCACTTACACAATGAAAATTGGGGTACAAAAATGACGGTGGACGGGTTTCCTGGTCATCGTCCCTCCTCAAGTGAGATGAGAGGCAAATTATTTTGGTTGGTCGCTCAGAAGCTAGGTGAGGTTTTGGACTTACATATGTGGTAGGGAAATGGCCGGTCTTTTTCTTCCACGAACTCAGTTTCAATGTGCCGTAGATATCATTTGTTTCTGCAGATGGTGTATCAAGCGTAACCGCCAGTTGTGCTAGCCGCCGCCGTGTCCGGCTGGGCAGTCTTTGGCGCAGCATAAGTGTTGGCTGTGCTAGTTGCCGGCGTCTCTGGCTGAGCATTCTTTGGCGCGGTGTAACTATCGGATGTGACAGTCGCCGTTGTCTCCGGTTGGGCCTTCTTTGGAGCGGCGTAGTTGGCGGTGGTGTCCACTTCCGGTACCTTTGGCTCCTTCTTCTTGGACTCCTCCTTCTTTGGTTCAGCGGCCACCAACTCCTCTTTTTTTGGCTCCTCTTTCTTTGGCTCGGTGTAGGCGTCACGTGAGCTAGCCGCGATCACCTCCTTCTTCGGCTCTTCCTTTTTGGGCTCCTCCTTTGGCTTGGCGTAGGTGTTAGGAATGATATTCCTGACCTCCTCCTTCTTTGGCTTCTCCTTCTTGGGTGCATCTACCTTTTCTTTTGGTTTCTTCTCCGCACCGGTGTATCCAGAGGCGTCGTTCTTTCCTTTGGACTTCTTCTCATTTTTAGTTTTGGGTTTCTTCTCAATGGTGGAAGGCTAGGATGGCTCACTCTTTGTTTTGGATTTCTTCTCGGAGGCAACTTCAGATTTCGTCTCCTCGGCAACCTTAGTGGCACCTTTGGGTTTCTTCTCCATGCCGGCATAGCCAGACGCACTTACCGGTTTCTTCTCCGCATCAACATTGTTGGGGGCGACGTCAGGTTTCTTCTTAGCACCGGCATAGCCAGCGATGACTTCGGGTTTTGTTTCCGCGCTTGCGGAGACAACTTCGGGTTTCTTCTCAGCATTGACAGAGACAGCTTCGGGTTTCTTCTCAGCATCGGTGGTGTATCCGCCGACAGCTTCAGATTTCTTGACTCCACCACCATAGTCAAGATCGCCGTGGGCCAATGCTAGAGGGCTGGTAGAGGCAACAACGAGGAAGAGCAGGAGCGCTAGAGCGAGCTGGGCCCTCATGATGATCAATCAACCGACGGACAGCGGTGGGGCGATGAAATGTCTGCAAGAGGAAGTTGGAAGGTATTTGAATGGCGAGCCAGGAAGTTGGTCTCGTGCGTTTACCCTGGCCGCTAATCTCATCCTGAAAAAGCATGCGCCAGCCGCAATGAAAGGATCCCATAGCGAAGCCACTTTATACTAAATTAAGATCCTTCCCTTTTTGTTCAAATCTTTTCTCGGAGGTGTTTGCCAAATAGGCAGCATGCATGCATGCAAACTATTTTTTCGAGAGACACGGTTTTCTCAATAACATGTGGGGCCAATCATTGTGTTAACACTAGACGTAAATCAGATTAGTCATCTAGCAACTCAGTCATGTTGCATTTAAAAAAAATTTCATGCAGCAAAATTACCATGGTATAGCTGTCTTCACTAGGATATTGCAGATTACAAAAAGTCTACATCTTCCTTGTGCTTCTCCACCACAACTGTGGCAAGTGCTCGTCAATACGCCACTGATCTCGTGTTCCTGGCAGCGACACACATACCGTGATCCGACTACTCTGGTTGCAACACCACAACAAGCCGACGCAATTCCTTTTTTTTCCAAATGGAAGCACAATGTCATTGTGATTCAGCAATAATTAAGCGCGTCCAAAGGGATAATCGGGCAAGGAGCCTGTCATGAAGGAGTAAATTGCAAGAAACCACTAGTTTGAGAGCTAGGTTATCAAAAAACACTACGTTACATTTTTGTGACCCAAACCACCATGTCTACGATAATTGTTCTGCAAATAACACTGATCGACGGATTATAGTGCTTTAAGCACGTTTATGACAGACGGGTCCTGGTCGTCAGGAGGTGACTTGGCAAAAATATGCCACCTGGGCACTTTGACCAGTAAAAATCGCCATGTGGACACACTGCTGTCTCTCTTTGACTGGTCTACTCCAGTACGCGTGGCGGCGCATCAGGTGACGGGGACCGGCAGTGTAGAGCGGGGCGGCGTGTTCGGCGGCGGCGACCGAGGGTGTAGAGCGCAGCGACGCACTCAACGACGGCGACCGAGGGTGTAGAGCCCAGGCAGGAGAGCAGGACAGGAAGGTGCTGCGAATCTGGACGGGGTTCCGATTTAGCAAAGTCCTAGAGGTGTAAGATGGGATTTGATGTACTTTTCTTATATGGAAAGCTCGAACGAATCCTTTAATTCTACGGGAAGCACTAGTAGAAAATAGGGCTTTGGTTGAAGCCAGGAAGACAGCTTTAATCCCGGTTCACTCACAAACCGGGACCAAAAGGTGCATCGCTCCCGATTCGTGAGGCCAGGACGCCGGTCGGGCCTCGGGGGCCATTGGTCCCAGTTCGTGTGACCTCTTTGGTCTTAGTGTGACAACATACATTATGGTGGGTGGCAACCAGCTGGGACGTGCCTGCAACAGGCCCCAGCCCAAAGTTCCTTAAGATGCACTTTGTGCTCCCCGCAAGAAAAAATGCACTTTGTGCTGTGAAAAACAATTAAGATACACTTTGTTTCGTGAAAAGGGAAAGCAATGTATACACTTATTTTCAAGCCTATTGGGGTCTAGCTAGCGACGTTTAGTTGAAACTTTGCTGGGCAAACTACAACTCCCTCCGTTCCCAAATATAAGTTTTTCTAGAGATTTCAATAAGTGACTACATACGAAGCAAAGTGAGTGAATCCACACTCTAACATACATCCGTATGTTGTAGTCCATTTAAAATGTCTAAAAAGAATTATATTTAGGAACAGAGTGAGTATTCTGTATACAGGAACGCGGGCATTTCGGCATTTTAAAATATCTAACAGGCCACCTGTCCAAACTAGTGGCATGAAAAATTTAGTGTCTATATACATGTGATTAAGAAAATAATTAATACACCTTATAAGAATGAACAAAGAAGGTACCTTAGTTTTATCATTCTCACCCTGGTTTTGTCATATATACCATTCATGGAGCGACACGTAGAGCCGACAAGTGGGCCCCAGGGAAGGTTTTGTCATATATACCATTCATGGAGCGACACGTAGAGCCGACAAGTGGGGCCCAGGGAAGGTTTTGTCATATATACCATTCATGGAGCGACACGTAGAGCCGACAAGTGGGGCCCAGGGAAGATCGTTTGGCCTTTTGTTGGATAGACTTGTATGAGATCTCACATTAGGTAGAATTGTGAGATCAACCCAAAAAAAAATATTTAGACATTTTGAAAAAAAAAATCTGAAATTATTTGACAACATCCATGGCTGGTATGTCTACAACTTCGAGAAAAAACAGCTCATAACTCGATGCACATGTGGAGATTCAAAAAAGAAAAATTCAAAAATGAATAGTGACAGCTTTTGGTGAATAGTACTTTGACATTATTCACGTAGAATTTTATCTCTTTGTTTCCATTGATATAGGTCGAATTAGGAGCTGAAATTATTTGAGGTTGTACATCAACCGTTGATGTGTGTTTACGAAAATTCTAAGAATGTTTGAACATATTGCTTTTAATAAAAATCGATCACATTGGTCAAGTAATCCTAACCTTTTGGGCTCGCCAAGGAAATACATACATGTGGCGACTTTGGTGACAACATACATCATGGCCTCATGGGTGGCAACTGTCAATCAGCTGGGACGTGCATGGAACAGGCCAGCTTGCAAATTCTTTAAGATGCACTTTGTGCTCCCTCCGTCTGGAAATACTTGTCATCGAAATGGATAAAAGTGGATGTATCTAGACGTATTTTAGTTCTAGATGCATCTCTTTTCATCTATTTTGATGACGAGTATTTTCGGACGGAGGGAGTACTAACTTTAGTACAAAGTTGAATCACTTTTGCGTCACTTAATTTGGGACGGAGGGAGCACATCCCTATGTTGTAGTCCATTCAAAATGTCTAAAAAAATTATATTTAGGAACAGAGTGAGTATTCTGTATACAGGAACGCGGGCATTTCGGCATTTTAAAATATCTAACAGACCACCTGTCCAAACTAGTGGCATAAAAAAATTAGTGTCTATATACATCCGATTAAGAAAATAATTAATACACCTTATAATAATGAACAAAGAAGGTGCCTTAGTTTTATCATTCTCACCTTGGTTTTGTCCATATATACCATTCATGGAGCCACACGTAGAGCCGACAAATGGGGCCCAGGGAAGATCGTTTGGACTTTTGTGGGATAGACTTGTATGAGATCTCACATTAGGTAGAATTGTGAGATCAACCCTAAAAAACATATTTAGACATTTTGAATTAAATCTGAAATTATTTGACAACATCCATGGCAGGTATGTCTACAACTCCGAGAAAAAACAGCTCATAATTGGATGTACATGTGGAGATTCAAAAAAGACAAATTTGAATATGAATAGTGACAGCTTTGGTTGAATAGTACTTTGACATTATTCACGTCCATTAATGTAGGTCAAATTACGAGCTGAAATTATTTGAGGTTGTGCATCAACCGTTGATGTGTGTTTACGAAAATTCTAAGAATGTTTGAACATATAACTTAAATAAAAAAATCGAGCACATTGGTCAAGTATTCCTAACCTTTTGGGCTCGCCAAGGAAATACATAGATGTGGCTTTGGTGACACCATACATCATGGCCTCATGGGTGCATGGAACAGGCCAGCTTGCAAATTCTTTAAGATGCACTTTGTGCCCCCCTCAAAACAAAACAAAAAAGATACACTTTGTGCTGTGAAAAGCTACAAGATACACTCTGTTTCATGAAAACGGAAAGCAAGCTGTACACTTGTTGACAACTTTGCCTGGCAAACTATTATTGTGTATATTATTGTATATACAGGAACGTGGGCATTTCGGCATTTTAAAATATCCAACAGGCCACTGACCAAACTAGTGGCAGAAAAAAACAGTGGCGAGAGCATCAGATTCTGTCAGTGGCAAAAGTAATTACTATACGTGCTAGTAGTAATAAAGATCAAGCAATACTGAGATAAGTCAAAACTTGTATATGTCCACTGGTTTTGGGATGGCCAGTGGAGACGACTCGCGCTCACGACGTCTTGTCGACGTCGATCGAGTGGTCGCCTGCTCGGTGGCGCTCGCCAACGACGGCCACGTATGTACGCACTTGGACCACCACCACGACGCCAGGTAGCTAGCATGGGATGTATGGCCATTTGCATGCCATACATATCCAGAGGTGACTCGACCAAATGTCTGGAACGGCCCTCTTGATTCGCAGGACTGTGACTATTTTTCTTTTTTCTTTTAAACCGCCACACATGCCGAGCCGAGGGAAAGCCTTGAACCTTGCCAGACTTTGAATTCACAAAACCAACGAACCGGTCAGGAGCACAACTGAACCAACTTATAAAGACACCTAGAAACAACAAAGATGCCCCCGAAAGCGACTCGGGGGCGATCCAATCGGGCCGACGCCAGACTCTCTCTCTCCCTCCTCATTGTCTCGCCGCTGCCTGAGGCCCCGCAAGAGAAGACGGGGCGGGACTAGTGGCGGGTGGTGGTTCGCCGAGTGCTTGTGTGCAGTCGAGCAGGGATGATCCGTTGCTGCAGTGTGGCCTTGCGAACATGGTGCACAATGGTAGTCCATGGATGTGATTGGCGGTGCAGATGACGGGGTAATGTTCGACGATATTGACGGCTTTGTTGCAACCATGATGGCGCAGTGTAGCCTCGTGGTGTATTGTCTGGGGACAATGGCCATGCCAAGATTTACCATCGACAAACACTTGCACCGGAGGCATGGGGAATGGCAAATCGTCTCCATGAGATTTTGCCGGCACCATCTCTTCTCGCCATTTGAGCTACGGCTGATGTCACTCCGACATCGATGGAGGTTCTGGTTGCGTGGACGGTCTTTGGTAGGCCGCTCTGTGTCCCGTTTAGTGGTCGTGTCCACATATGGATAATGTGTGCTCGCACCATCTTGTTTTGGCTCAACACATGCTTGATATGGATTATCGTTGCTCTTTTTTTCCAGTTTCTTTTGTTTTCTATCCGCCCTGGCATAGCTTCGGTCTTGTATGACTTTGCTAATTGCTAGTGTGATTTTTATGTGCGTTGTTCGTGTTGGTTGTGTGCATCATAACTACGTAGAGACCAGGTGTGTGCTATTTGTGTTTGTAATATATTGATGCTTCATATTGGGCTAATAAAATCCATCCTTTGTCGAAAAGAAACAACAAAGATGCAGAGTGATAATACTATGACACGCATGTCTCAGTGCACCGAGTCCCTCGTGCGTGTTTTTATTTTTGGCTTCGGATATTTTGTTTCATGAGAAGGAAAGCAAGCTATACACTTGTTTGCACGCCTATTCTGGTATAGCGACGTTTAGTTGAAACTATGTCGGGCAAGTTATTATTGTATACAAGCGTGGGCATCTCGGTATTTTAAAATATCTAACAGACCTCTGTCCAAACTAGTGGCATAAAAATTTAGTGACAAGAGCATCACATTTTGTTAGTGGCCAACGTAATTACGTATTACTCCCTCTGTTTCATAATGTAGTGTGTATAGATTTTTTTAAAGGTCAAACATCATAAAATTTATGAAGAAAATTATTTATATGTACAATACAAAACATATACAATATGATATATATTTGACATTTCTAGATGTAAATGTTGATCTTCACAAACTTGATCAAGTGCGTTTGTGTGGTTTGACTTTCCAAAGAATCTACATGCATTACATTGTGGAAAGGAAGGGTAGTAATAAAGATCAAGCAATATTGAGAAAAGTCAAACATGTATATGTCCACTGGTGACGCATCTCATGGTGGGTTGGGTGGCACCGTCCAAGCTCGATGTGATGCACTTTGTTCCTCATCTTAATCTTTATCTTTATCTAATACTCCCTCCATTTTCAAGTATTTGTCTTTCTAGAGATTTCAACAAATGATTATGCGAAACAAAATGAGTGAATCTACACTCCTAAATATGTCTATATACATTTGTATGTTGTAGTTCGTTTAAAATGTCTAGAAAGATAAATATTTAGGACCGGAGGGAGTAGTAAAGAAAGGAGCCTTTCTTACATTTATTAAGTTCTTTTCTATATGTCTGGGTTTATTATCGACCCGATCAGCCGTCCACTGCGTTCTTGGCCGCTTTGCTGGGCTGGGCTCGAGTTGGGCCTTGGCGGCTTGACCCATGTCTAACTGTTGTACGTTGAACGTTCATAGACGTAAATCTAAGGGTCTCTTTGATTCGTTGGATTTTCAAAACGCGGGAATAGAAAAAATGTGGGGTTAGAATGACATGTCATCTTGAATCCTACAGGATTGTATGAGTGTTTCATTGTGCATAGGAAAAACATAGGACTCTTTCAAAGATGTTTGAGTGAATAGAAAATTTCCTATTAAATCTAATGCAAATGAATCCTATGAAAAAAAAAATCATATGGTATACAATCCTACAAATCAAACAACCCATGTAGGTCACTTTGAGAATCCTTTGAATCAAAGAAGACCTAAACGGTGTCCGAATGGGCAAGTGCAATTCTGTAAACAACACGACGATCATACATAAAACATGAAGAGAACGGACATGGCGTAGGTTGTTCTAACTCCTAGGAAAACTACGCTTCAGAAGAAAACAAGCCACTGGAAAAAAAAAATGCTACATTCACGTAAAAGCCTACGTAATATTATGTAACTAGACTAACTACTAATCCCTCCCCTGATTCCAACTGGGTGGGGCCACTCTCCTACTTTCCTCCAAAACTGAAAAAAGCCACCTAAGCTCCGACCTAGATAGCCGGACAGATCAAAAACGAGCCACGCCTGTCGTCTCGCGGCCGCGTTGCGATCTCCATGGGCTCGTATCTCCCTGCCGCTCTCCGACTGAGATAGCCGGGCAGATCAAAACCCGACTCGCTGTTCGCCGGGCCCAACACACGCGACAAGAAGATCGACATGTCCGGCACCAGCTCAGATGCAGAAGGGAGAAGCTGGGGAGGGAGTCAATTCTGGGAGAATTGCCCAAAAGAACTGGCCCCGATGGTGCAGTCTCCCCAATTTTGTGATGCTACTGTTTCTATGCTAAATTTGCTTTGTGTGCTGCTTTGTGCGGTGAAAAGAAGAGGATCGGGTAGAGAAAAAGAGAGAAAGCGAGGGAGATTGAGATGAATTTCTCTGCATTGCTACTCCGGGCAACGCGATTGATCCTTCTCGTCGTGATGACCTGCAACAACAAGCTGGGTACGTAGATGGAAAATGAAGCAGTGTCACTGGAGATTGATCAGTTATCGTATGATCATGCTGCAGAGCAGCTGGGACGTGCCTTGAACAGGCCACCGTGCAACTTCTTTAAGATGCACTTTGTGCTACCTAAAAAAAAACACTTTGTGCTCCCTAGAAAGAAAAAAAAGATACACTTTGTGCTGTGAAAAGCTAAAAGATACACTTTGTTTCGTGAAAAAGAAACCAAGTTATATACAGTACTCCCTCCGTCCCAAAATAAGTGACGCAAAAGTTACTCAACTTTATACTAACTTTAGTACAAAGTTAAGTCACTTTTGCGTCACTTAATTTGGGACGGAGGGAGTACTTGTTTGCATGCAAGCCCATTGGGGTCTAGCTAGCGACGTTTATTTGAACTTTGCCGGGCAAACTATTATTGTATATACAGGATCGTGGGCATTTGGACATTTTAAAATATCCAACATACCACCTGTCCAAACTAGTGGCATGGAAAAATTAGTGGTAAGAGCATCAGATTCTGTCAGTGGCAAAAGTAATTACGTGCTATGCTAGTAATAAAGAACATGCAATATTGAGATAAGTCAAACATGTATGTGTCCACTGGTTTCGAGATGGCCAGTGGAGACGGACGTCGATCGAGTGGTCGCCTGCTCGTTCGGTGGCGGTCGCCAAGGACGGCCACGTACGTACGTAGGCATAGGGGTAGCGCCATGATCGCACCTGGACCACGGCCACGACACCAGCTAGCTAGCTTCCGCCTAAGCATGGCCATTTGCACGCCATACATATCCACAGCTGACTCGGCCGAAATGTCTCATACGCCATA
Source organism: Secale cereale (assembly GCA_902687465.1). Classification (NCBI taxonomy): domain Eukaryota; kingdom Viridiplantae; phylum Streptophyta; class Magnoliopsida; order Poales; family Poaceae; genus Secale; species Secale cereale. The sequence goes on from LR738713.1 coordinate 870,775,832, forward strand.
TACATAACCAAAAGAAGAAGAAGAAGAAGGGACTTGTGTGTCTTCATCTAATATGTATAGGTGGAGGGGAGCGGAGGCAGCCGACTTGGGGATCCCTCTCGGCACGCCGCCCATGAGAGCAAGTATAATAAGGCTGGTCACAATGGGCAGGAACATAAGGTAGTAACATACACACTTATCTAGACTATGTTACTACCTCCATAGTGGGTAGGAACATGTAGGTAGTGTCATGCAACGATGCATTTATTAGCTTATAGACTCATTGTTTCTTGAAGTGTGTGATGTTCCGGTAACTTAGGCTGGTCACAATGGGCAGGAACATAAGATAGTAACATACACATTTATCTAGACTATGTTACTACCTCCACAGTGGGTAGAACATGTAGGTAGTGTCATGCAACGATGCATTTATTAGTTTATAGACTCATTGTTTCTTGAAGTGTGTGATGTTCCGGTAACTTAGCTAGTTACCACAAGCACCTCACTCTTCATTAAATATGTGCCACATAAGCAATGTTGTATTAAAATATGTGATGTTACTCCTAAGTTCCACCCCATTGGGACCAGCCTTAGCTAGTTACCACAAGCACCTCACTCTTCATTAAATATGTGCCACATAAGCAACGTTGTTTTGAAATATGTGATGTTACTCTTAAGTTCCACCCCATTGTGACCAGCCTAAGGTGACGTGAACGGGCTGTAAGCCTTAAAATAATATATTATTGCTGAGTTGGCAGAGAGAGAAGAGAATCGGGCTACTAACTAACAGCCGGCTGTAGCAGATGCTTTTAGACACTTTGTGAGAGGGAGGTGTGCCATGTATCAAAGAAGTACTACTTATTTGTATCTGGCTATCATACTTGCCGGCTATAAGATTGGCTATAAATGAGGTGGCAACATCTTATAGCCAGCGGCCGGCTATACTATTAACCATGATCTGAGGAGGAGTCCTCCTCTAAGTCCAATTCGTCCCCCTAGCTTGTCCAACAAGCTATCGAAGGTGCATCGATCTTATTCAGACTTCTAGACACATTATCTCTCACCTAATAGGACTTTATCATATTATTAGGGAGAAGGCAAAGAAAATAAAAGTGTAGGCTGTGCAGTTGGCCGGAGGTGTACTTTATTTTTCTCTTTGAGGGAGGAGGCGTACTTTTACATCAACGTGGCCAACTGGAGATCACATGTAGGGGGTGGCTGATTGACAGGTGGGGCCCCGGGCCGATTTTGAGGACTTGCCCCCAAAGGAAAAGATCTTGTGGTTTGGTGACGTCATTCATGATGATGGGTGGCACCGCCCAAATTCTTTGTGATGCACTTTGTGCTTTGTCATTTATTCATGAAAATAAAAGATGTACTCCCTCCGTTCCTAAATATAAGTCTTTGTAGCGATTCTACTACAGACTACATACGGATGTATATAGACAGATTTTAGAGTGTAGATTCACTCATTTTGCTCCGTATGTAGTCCATAGTGGAATCTCTAAAAAAACTTATATTTAGAAACAGAGGGAGTACTTTTGTTCTAGAAAAAAAAACATGTACACTCCTTTACCTGCTCATTGGAGTAAAGATATTTTGTTGAAACTCTGCTTAGTAAAAAATCTCAAGCAATTGTAGAAGCTTTGTCTTTTCATTAAGAAGGAGAGAGTTGACCAATTAATCAAAAAAAAAGGACTAAAATCGATGCTTGGTAAATAATCATTTTTTAGTTTTATGTTGTCCTAGTCTTGTTTTCATTTCATTGCATCACCCTTTTTTTTTATTCCGTGGTGCTTTAAAAAAGAACTGACCAATGCATGTATTAATTCGTTCCTACTAGCGCCGCCGCCGCCGCGGACAAGTGGTGCTTAGGGCAGGTTGTTTTGCCTTGCGGGCGGGCTAGCCAATGAAAGATATGTGGCTTGGTGACAACATCATGGGTGGCAAGCAAGTTCTTTAAAATGCACTTTGTGCTATGAAATCCAAAAGGATACACTTTATTTCACGAAAAGCCAGATAAAGGTATACACTTGTTTGCAAGCTTATTGGGGGTCTAGCAACGTTTAGTTGCAACACTGCTGGGTAAGCTAGTACTCCCTTCGTTCCTAAATATTTGTCTTTCTAGAGATTTCAACAAGTGACTACATACGAAGCAAAATGAGTGAACTACACTCTAAAATATGTCTACATACATCCGTATGTTGCTGTCCATTTGAATGTCTAGAAAGACAAATATTTAGGAACGGAGGGAGTATTATATATTGTGCGCATTTTTCACTTTGAAATATCTAACACACCACTGACCGGTCCCGACATCAAAACTGGGCAAGGTGTCCAAACTAGGTGCGTAGGTGAGTAGGAGATCTTTTTTAGTGGCAAAAGAAATACCCCCTACAATCCATATTACTTGTCGCAACTTTACTATCATTTTAGTAAAACTTTATACTTCCTCCGTCCGGATTTAGTTGGCGCTCAACGAATGTAATTAGTACTAAAATACGGAGAGTATTAGTTTGGACCAGTCGACTTTTGAGCCTTTGATTTCTTCTTCAGATTCGTGCTCATAGAGTAGATGGATCTTAGCTGGTGAATAGGTACTCCTATATTAGAAAATCCTTAAATATGGCTCGGTCAAACGCCTAGGGATAACTTAACCAAGAGACAGTGCTCAAAAGTTATTTTTAGACTTAAGCTATATTTAAGATGCTTGGAAAATAATTTTGGACTAGTGTATTTTTTAGCCTCTGATTTCTGCTTCAAGCTTCGTGCTCATTGTTTTATTTTCTCTATTGTGTCTGCTTTCATATTTTGGGCTAAAATTTCCGACTAACCACTGCTTTGGGAAAGTTGATTTGTTATTGGGCTGAAGCCCATTTCGTGTTTCCTTATGTTAGCTGTTTATAGGCCGACGATGCTTTCCTCTGTTTCTTCTGTTTGTATGCTTTTTTAGATTTCTTTTCTTACTCGATTTTTATGGATATATTTTGAATGTTGGGTGAGTGTAACATGTATACATGCAAGTACTAGATAACGTGGATAATATTATAAAACAAGTGTAATTTTTTTTTTCAAACAAGTGCAAATTTTGTCAATATTTGTTCTAGTTTTGTTTTTTTTTTTCCTTAAAGGGCAGTATCAATGCCACTAATCAATTCTTACTTGAATTACTTCATTTTTTTGTTTTACTTTTGTTCATTTATTCAATACAATGACACCACCTCAAGTATTAGAATTTCAGGTGAGTGTCCCTTTTTCTTCTTTTGGTTATCGGGTTAACAACTCACAATAATTTATACCATGATTATTAAAAAACTGTGATATTTTGAAAATACCTGGAATATCAAGAGTAAAATATGAATTCCCTTAATAATTGAGAAAAAGTAGTATGGTATTTTCTTAATGAGAGTGTATTCCAATAATTTAAGTTCCCAATAGTATCTCGTGAGGCATGAAGTTGAAATCCTTGGTCCTATAACAGGTACATATACGGTACGGTACACTGACTGAATCCACCATTCCATTGTCTATTTATTGGGCCAAGGAAAGTAAACTGATCTCGACCAGTAGCCGGCCATGACAAATGGTTTATTCATGGCATCTCTCGCTTGGTCAGGTCAGCGTCTCGTTTAACGCGACGGCGGGATGCTCTGCTCGTTGCTGAAGTAGTCGGTGGGATCCACGGCCGCCTTCACCGCCGCCAGCCGCCGGTAGTTGCCCACGAAGTAGCGCTCGCCCCACACCTCGCCGCTCTCCGACGTGCCGTCGTTCTGGCCGATGTCCAGGTCCCGGAAGTTGACGTACGCCCGCCTAGGTTCTTGCTCACGTGCTGCCCCATCATGTCGTATAAGCCCCCGACCCAGGCCGTCGCCGCCGCGCCGTCGCCTCCCTGCTGCCAGCAGGCGATGTACTGGACGACGTACAGCACGCCGTTCCGGTGCGGGTACGGCGTCGCGGCGGCGGGGACGCTTCCCATGAACCCGCCGTGCGGCTCCAGCATCATGAACCCGGCGCCGTCCTTGGTGAACCAGGGGAAGATCTCCTCCCACGCCGCCTTGGGGATGGCGCGCCGGACGTAGTCGGACTTGATCTTGCCGGGGGAGCTCTGGCCGGTGGCCCTGCTGAGGAGAGCCTCCTCCAGCGTGCCGTTGCTGCCGAAGCTGATGAACGGCGTGGCAGCCGACTGAAGCCAGGTCATCGGCTGGCACTGGCAGTCGGCGCTCGTCATGCCGAGCTCCGGGAACTGGTCGCGCATCGTCGCCACCAGCGAGCCGCACGCGCCGAGGTACAGGGCTTGGAACATGGCCTGCTGCCCCTGCACGATCACCCTTATGGTGAGGTCGCTGGGGAGCGACGGCGCGACGTTCTGCCATCTGGTGAGGATGTCCACGGCGCCCTCGTCGATCGTCTTGGCGATGTTGAACACCGCCACCGTCGGCGGGACCTGAACCAGCTGGACCTTCCACGAGAGCACGATGCCGAAGTTGCCGCCGCCGCCGCCCCGGATGGCCCAGAAGAGGTCCTCCCCCATGCCGGCCCTGTCCAGGAGATCGCCGTCGGCGGGACCTGAACCAGCTGGACCTTCCACGAGAGCACGATGCCGAAGTTGCCGCCGCCGCCGCCCCGGATGGCCCAGAAGAGGTCCTCCCCCATGCCGGCCCTGTCCAGGAGATCGCCGTCGGCGTTGACCAGCGTGGCGTCGAGGACCTTGTCGGCGGAGAGGCCGTGCTAATTATCATTATAGTTTTGATTTTTTCCTTGTTGCTGATTAGTTTTACCTTTTTGTCAATTTAAGATTGTTTTACAACATTCAGAGGCCAGGTAAAGGAGAAGACACACATGTAGTTATGCCAACAAATGCAGAATATTACCAAGATTGGACGAATCAGACTAGCAAAACATAGGTAAAACTCCCGCATAGATATTGTCAGTTTTTACACATGGGATTACTCCCGCATAGATCAATCACAAGAGATGTTTTGTAAAATAAATGCATCTTGGTGTTCCGTGCAATGCACGGCATCTTGCTAGTAAGCTATCAAAAATGTCTTCCAATTTTATATCTTTTTCTTGCTATTTTTTTAAACTTTAATTCCCGCTATCCTCTAGTTTTTATTACGTTTGAGATGCTTTGTATCTCCGTTTTGATAATAGATCTGACCATTTTCGTAAAAAGAAAAGCATCCCAAGAAAACCAACATATGAATTAAAAAAAAACAGCAGCCAGCATACATATGAGCGAGCTCCGTACACGGGCACTTTGATGACTTCGGTACCACAGCGCCACCATGCATTTTCATGGTGCTTATCGCCTTTTTTTTTCGCCTTTGCCTTGGGAGAATAGAGGAGAGTAGAGGCCCACTCCTCCAAATTTATGCATGTGTGGAGACGAGAATCAGATCCCGTCTGCACGAACGAAAAGCCACAAGGTAAGAGCATCTCCAACAGCCGCGCTACGCGCCGCGCCTAAAAATCACATTTGCCGCCCGCGTTTCGGCTGGTTTGTCGCGCCGCGCCGCGCTGGCTCCAGCGGCTGCTCTAAAATGCGGCGCGCGTTCCGCTCCAGCAGCGCGCAAAAATGCAGCGCGCGCGCCGCTACAGCAGCGCCAAATATGACATTTGCACACAAAATAATTTGAAACATTCAATCAAAATGCAATGAACATGTGAAATTTAATACAAACAAGTTGATGAATACATAAAAAGTCAGGCCCACAAGTTCATCCAACCAAGTCCAAATGCAAACCAAGTTCAAAATACAAGTTCAACCAACAAAGTTCAAGACATATATAAACACATCAACCATCTTCCTCGTCTTCTTCGTCTTCTTCCTCTTCTTCCGCCGACGATTCTTCCTCTTCTTCCGCCGATGAATCTTCCTCTTCATCACACACCGCATCACTTGTAGCTCCGACGGTCTTGACAAGTTCTTCAACGGCATTTGCATGGGTATGTGTGTGAGGCACATCGAAAGACATTCCACTCCTCATGGCCGGAGGTGCACCCATGCCTCCCATGGCGGCCGGAGGTGCACCCATGCCTCCGAAGCCACCCAAGCCTCCAATGGTGCCGAGGCCCATGCCTCCCATGCCGCCGAGGCCACCGCCACCCATGCCGCCACCCATTGTGTTGATCATGGATCTTTTTTGAATCAAGACTTCTTGACGGGCAAGGTTGACATATTCCATTTGCGCTTCATTGAACAAAGATGTGTCCAAGAAGAACAAGTTTTTTTCCCATTCCATCAACCTAGTTCGCTCCTCCATGCCAACCTTCCTGTCCTCCAATGCCACTTTCCTCTCCTCGGCGGCCACCCTCTCTCCTCGGCCGCCAACCTCCTCTCCTCGGCCGCGGCATCTTGGTTCCTTGCCATTTTCCTCACCTCGTTCGCTTCTTTTCTTGCCTTCACAATAGCTTCCATAGCATTTGTGAGCTCATCATCTCCTTTCCTCTTTTTCTTTTCGGTTTTGTCCTTCTTGCACCCATCCGGTCGTTTTGGTTTCGAGTATGAAACCGAGTTGGGTGTGGGGCTTCTCTTGCCGTCCTCACTTGATGCATCATCCTCCTCATCATCATCATTCAACTCAATTGTGCGCTTGCGTTTGTTGCTCAAATGCAAATCATCCAAATCTTCACGCTTCTTCCATTTCTCATCATCCTTCAACACTTCATAGCAATGAGGCAAGGTAAAGATCTTTCCTTTCTTGATCTTCCCCTTCTTGGTTGTCCTCGTCTCTTCTCTGAACAAGTTTTGTGCAATGTTGTACTACAAGAAAAACAAAACAAGTTAGCACTTCGGACACCAAAAAAAAGTATGATGAACATGTATGAGATGCCACTTACTCTATCATCCTCATTTGTCCCACTTGGGTTAACCTTGTCAACTGCCTTTTGTGCGGCCGCCCACTTTTGACAATCCGAGTTGATTGTCGACCATCGGGACCGAAGTGATCTCTCGGAGCGGTCAATTCCACTCACGTTCTGAGCATCAAAGTGTTTTTTCATTCGCCCCCAATAAGCATCTCTACTTTGATCACCTCCAACGGATGGATCCCTCGACACTTGCAACCAAGTATTGCATAGTAATTTGTCATCATTGATGGTGTAATTGCCCGCTCTTCCTTTCGGCGCCTCGACAATGCCCTCACCCTCCTCGTCCACCTCAAACTCATGGTCGTCCAAATGGATTTCATTGGTTTGAGACCAATGCGAATTGTTGGACCCAACACCCATAGTTGACATGTATGCATCATCGTTGAGACTACAAATGTAAATATAAGAAATCTATATGATGATGCATTGAACAAATAACAAGAAAATAAAAGTTGGAATTTATTTCACCTTGGGGGCATTTCGTCGAGCACGTGGTGCGCGTCGGCCGCCGGCTCAACTATTGAGCTCGCCAGCGCTTCGGTAGACGCCGGAGCCGTCCGCCGCCCTGCAAGCTTCTTCTTCTTCGAGGTGCCGGAGCCGTCCGCCGCCTTCTTCTTCGCGGATATTTTTCTTTTCTTCGCCTCCGACGCATTGGGGAGCTTTGACGGTGCGGCGGTAGCACGGGACGACGCCGGCGCAACGCCACTCGTCGGCGTGGTCATCCGCGGCGGCAAGAAGAGGCTGCGCGCGAGGCCAACCGATGGCGTAGCTCCGGTGGCGGCGGCAGCGCCAGCGCCAACGCTCGCCGCGCTAGGGTTTTCGGCGGCGGCGGCTGCGGCGGCGGGGGGGGGGGGTTCACGGCTGTACATCGGGGTGAGAGGGGTTCCGGTGTGCGCATCCATGGCGGAAGGGGCGCGAGCGCCCGCGCGCGCGAGTGGGAAGAAGGAAGAGAGGAGAGTTCGCGCGCGCGCTCGAATGTGCCGCGCGCGGAAGTGGACGCACCAAATCAACAGCGCGGGATGGGGCTTTCACCAGCGCGTCCAACTCGTTTTAGCGCGCGCGCGTTTTTTGCGCGCCCGCTGGAGCTGTCCGACGCGTTGCGCGCGCGCTAAAATGGCGTTTTTTGCGGCGCGGCGCTAGTATAGCGCGGCTGTTGGAGATGCTCTTAAGAAGTTGCTCCCCACTACAAAGCATTCTCTCAACATGTGGATTGTCCACCTTAGAATTGCCATGTCACCATTTCAAATATAAATAACAACCTATGTTAACTATCTCTCCCTAACTATTTTCTCTCTCTCTCTCTCACGAGCTGATTGTGACCGACTGCATGCATGCTCCTCGGCCATTAATTAATATTTTAACCGATGTCCAGATTGCATTCCAACTACATAACCAAGACCGACGACTCCCATCCCTATCCCTCGCAACCTTCTCAACTTCAAGTTCCACCGGAGCCATCTATTTTGTCTCCCCTGGCGAACGGTGCCATTATAGCCTTCCCCTTCAACTCCCTCATGCCGCCCAACTTCATGCAAATCAAGTATTAAAAGCCCTCATTGTGTCGACCTCTCAGCCTCAATTCGATCACCTGCTTACGATCTGAGGCATCCGGACGGAGCGGCCGCTGTCATAGGGCGTTGCTCTCATCTTCCTCTCCCAATCCCCCTGCCCAAGCTGTTCACTCAGCTGCTCTAGCCGCTCAAGACGATGAATCTGAAGACCTCCACCATCGACTGCATGCCACCTAATGTCGCCTCCATGACTGATCCGTGCAGTCATGCTCTGGTGTCATCTCCAGCGTCTACGCCCCGTCTCTCTTGCCTATTGCATTACGGACGAGTCCCATATTCCAATCTCGCCTTTGACTGCACGGAAGACCACCCCATGAACAGGTAATTAACCCCTGTTGTTCATCCTCAATTATATCTCCTGAACTAATCTCTCACTGCTTATCAGTTTTCTTCATGGACCATAGTTTCTGCTCATACAGATTAATGGCGAACTTTGGAATCTCCATTGCCTGCAGGTCCTCCCCCTCATGGCGCAGGATATTGCCTATTTGTTTTGAGGGAAGCGTAGCAAGCTATTAATGACTGCTCCATTCCTAATCACCTTATACTATCTTTCTACTTTAGCGTCAGGCAATCCTACAAGATCTGCTTATTAATTTTACCATGCCGTCTGCAGTTTTTTTTCATAGATGGATGAAAGATCACATTATCTATTTATTTGTTAGTTTTCTAGACTATGGTCAAATGTTGCAAACTGATTTCTTATATCAGTACAACGAGGGATAGATGATTACAGTACAAGGAGGGTTGGAGTTACACAACTTTATTTTTTGACTTGAAACAGTAATATGAGATATTATAGAAATAAATTAATCATTACCAAGGCTTGCACGAGATGAAAATAAGGAAAAACGTTCATATCAGATTAATTCAGCCATTCTTTAGCACTGCCGATTGCTTTCCGAACTCTGTGGAGCAACGTCATATATAATTCATATTTATTTATTTCCTTCCAATTACCCAAATCCCATGTCGCCTCACCATCATGCTTCCGTCTGATCTTACCAAAATACGAAGAGTCCATTTGGTTTCCAATTATTTTTCCTGAAGTGCGTTCCCTGTTTCAATTTCTTTCAGAACTGCCAAGGCCAACTTATGTAAGTAACAAATAGTTTTCAACCCAGTATTAAAACCTGAACGGATAATATGATTTCCTCATTATATCGTTTGCCAATTCTAATCATATGTATCATCCATGAAAAATGTTACTTATATATAATAAACATTTTACTATTATATAATAGATCATATATATGCAGTTTTACTTATCATAATGATAATGAAAAAAAAATCATTTTCATACAATCAAATCACATTAGTATATATTACAAACTATTCCGCAGCAACGCGCGGGGTATTATCTAGTATTATTTATGTGAATGTTGCTTATCTTACTTGTCGACGTTCATCATGTGGATGTTGATCTTGCTATTCTGGAGATGGATGTCAAAGTGGTATTTCTCATGTGAAGGCTACTTTTGAATTTGTGCTATGTTGGAATTTGTCAAGTCATGAACTATGAATTGTTATTGCAAGTTTGGAGATGAACCTCTCATTTGTGTTATGTTGAACTTGTCAGTTGACATGAACTCGAAATTGTCATTGCAAGTTTGTAATCGTGTCGTTCACTGATGATAAGACCTTATGTTTGTCGATGTGATTTTTGTGCTATTCTTCTTCTCAGAGTCAATTGTTTTGATGTCCAAAATACAAATAAAATGCTGTCCAAATTTAGTTATGCCATACTAGTCATTATACAGAAACAAAGCACTCACTAAATTTGGACAGCTTAATTGAGGCCAAAAAGCGCAACAGGGCACTCCGAGGAGAAGCTACAGGCTAAATAATAGCCAAAACGCTTAATAGAGCACTCCCAGGAACAGCTACAGTCTAAATACGACAAAACTGCCTAAACAGTGGCCAGCAAAGCACTCCCAGGCTGGAAAACAGGCTAAACAGAGTCCCATCCATCGGTCCATTCGGGCTGACCCAGCTTTGCTCCTCTCGGTCCGGTCCTGGAAAATAGGCTCGCTGGCCACCTCGGTCCGGTCCGCGGCCGATCCAAAGGCTGGCTCGGTCAAAGCCCGGACCGGACCGGACCGCGTCCACGCTGAACCACGACGCCACCGCTCTGCCTGCCTCCTCTTTTTCTCTGGTTCTCTCACTCGTATTTCTCTCTCTTCTCTGTCCCGTAGCAGGAACAGCCGCCGTCGCTCGTCTCCGACCAACTCCGGTGCCCCACCTCACCGCCCAGTCTTCCTCCACGCTCACGCCCGGGCCCGATCGAGCGTGAGACGAATGCCCGGTCGGGAGGAGCACCCGAGCGCGCGCGCGACACCCTGAGCCACCACCGGGGAAGCTCCGCCGCTCACCGGCAACCTTCAGGATCCCACGACAACGACGCCACCGCTCTGCCTGCCTCCTCTCTCTATTTCTTCCTCCCCTTCTTCTCTGGTTCTCTCACTCATATTTCTCTCTCTTCTCTGTCTCGTAGCAGGAACAGCCGCCGACGCTCGTCTCCAACCAACTCCGGTGCCCCACCTCACCGCCGAAGCCGGGAACCATCCCCACCGGCCGGATGTGATGCACAGCCACCTTGCTGTTGCGCCGCCGCCACCCCTGCAACGGATCATCCCTCCCTCCGCCTCCTGTTCGTCGGGTAGACGAGAAACACTCGTCCTTGAGCGTTAACCGCGCACCCGCGTTCGTGGGCTACATCCACGGGAGATTGATCGCCGCCTCATGTACGCGGCAGGGCATCGAACCAATTTTCGTAGGCTTCATTCATATGTGACATCTGGAGGTTTCATAGACCAGCAGAAGCGCGAGAAAATGTCGCCCCGAATAAATCACAAATTGCCAGCCTCCGCACCAGCCGTCGGAACACTAGCCCACGGACGCTTCCTCTAGCGGATCGGCGGGTCCTTCCCTGGCGCCATGTTTCTGTGGCTTGTGTTGCTCGGTATCCCTCGTCCAAATAATCTGTACGGTTTTGTTCGCTTTTCTCGTTTCCGTGTTCCGGTATCCTAGTGATCAAATCACAATGTGTCTGGCCAGACGATGATGGATATCGTTACACCGAGAGGGCCTGAGTATACCTCTCCATCGTCGGAGGAGAAAATCCCAATCTTGAGCTATCTCGTTACTTGCCATACTTTTTCGTGAAACCGTAAGCCGCCGTAATGGCCACCCAGTTACAGATGACGTTTAACAAACCCCAAAGTTCACGAAGCAAGTATGAAGGAACTCGATATTCTCATGGTCTAAGGAATTATGCAAACATTAACTTCTCTGTGTTATTAACCATTAACTTGTGACGAATGTATCTCATAGCATAACATCAATTCGGGTCGGTTCAACACAAATGTTCCTCTAACATTGTGCCCTCAAAATTGCTGGCATAGACATGCCCATGATCAGGAAAACAGAACCATCATGCAACACTTGAGCTAGTCTTAGAGGCCAGACTATGAATACATTTTATCGTTTATTATTCCACACGTGCATATGAGTCTTCCTCCAAGCCTCGTTTTATTTGCAGACTCGAGAACCATAACAGTTATAGCATGGAACATAAACCTAATTATGAACAGGGAGATAATCAATAACATTTATTATTGCCTCTAGGGCATATCTCCTACAAAAACATGATGAGAAACACCCGGTCTCTGCATGATTAAGATGCACACAACCAACTACTAACAAAATGACAAAAGAAAAGAAAACCAACATATCGGCAACAATAGAGTCATATAAGATCTACACTATGCCTATGTCAAAGGAGGTGGTGGACCGATCCAAAGGTTATGCTGCCATCCATGTATTGTAAAAACCTCCATGGCCACCCGCTCCAACCGCATACACATCGCCTTGAATAGCGGTTGGTACTCCGTTCGGTGTAGTGTGGACCATGTACGAAGGAAGTGTGTACAACGAAAATAACCTGCAAACGAGAGGAGTCTTCCCCTCAAAAACCAAATCATTTCTACATAGCCACATCGCCCAAATTAATGCGTACGCTCCCATCCTTATTAGCGTTATGAACCTATTTGGAATACCATCCAACCAGTGACCAAAAATATTGGCACCACTTGAGGACAGATACAAATTGGACACTATTTGAATGACTGACCACGTAGAACGTCCAAACTTGCATGGGAAAAAGAGGTGTTTGATTGTCTCATCATGAGTACAAAAACTACACTTCTTACTTCTTTGCCAATTTTAATGGGCGAGGTTGTATTTGGTTAGGACAACTCCCTTTTGAAGATACCACATGAAGAGTTTAACTTTTAGAGGAATCTTTAACCTCCAAATTTTCTTGTTATTATCCATTGGAACCTGTGAGTGTGTAAGCACACAATACATAGAGTCAGCTGTGAAGCACGCAGATGTAGTGAGTTTCCAGCAAAACACGTCCTATCCTTGTGTCAAGTTAATCGATTCCAAACGGGATAACAAATTTTGCCATGATACAAGACGAGGGCCAATCAAATCCAGCCTAAACGAAATATCCAGCAGGAATGAACGGAGCACCTGCGCAAGAGTATCGTTCTTATCACGAACAATGTGGTACAAAGCTGGATATTGTTCTCGCAAGCTGGCATTGCCTAATCAGTTGTCCTGCCAAAAATGAATCTATGGCCCGTCTTTTATCGCGAAAGATACAAAACAGAAAAGATGTTTCTTCGTCGCAATTAGACCAGCCCAAAAGTGCGAGTCACTAAGTTTCCAATAAGCCTGGGACATCGCTTTTTGACCAAGATACTTATTTCGCAGGAGGGTTTGCCAAACGCCATTCTCAATAAGAAGTTTGAACAACCACTTACTAAGTAAGACATCATTCTTGATCTGCATGTCATGAATGCAAAGTCCACCTTGGTCTTTAGCCTACAAACCACGCTCCATTTGACCAGCCTATACCTTTTATTTTCGTTACCCACTTGCCAAAAGAATCTAGATCTGGAATAATCCAGCCTCTTCAAGACCCCTTTTGGGAGTTGGAAAAAAGAAAGCATATAGAGACCCATATTTGTGAGAACAGAGTTGATCAGGACCAGTCGCCCTTCAATAGAGAGCAACTTGCCTTTTCAACTACTCAAGTGTTTCTCTAAGCGCTTCTCTACATGTTTCCAATCCGCATTAGTGAGGCGCCGATAAGGAATCGGAATTCCTAAATATTTAATCGAGAATTGACCTTGCGCACAACCAAACAGGTCTGAATAATTAGTCGCCGCCTCCCTAGCTTCTCCAAAGCAGAATAATTCTCTTTTTTTGGAAGTTGATTTGAAGGCCTGCCATTTGCTCAAATGCTGAAAGCAATAGTTTTAGGTTTCGAGCCTTATCTAGGTCATGTTACATATTTTTTTTGTATCATCAGCATATTGCAGAATAGAGAGGCCACCATCCACAAGGTGTCGCACTACTCCTGTAATCTGACCATCCTGCTTAGCGCGATCAATTATAATAGACAACATGTTAGCAACAATGTTAAATTACATTGGAGACATGGAGTCACCCTATCGTAGTCCTCATTTCGGCTGAAAGTAATGGCCTATGTCATGGTTGACTTTGACAGCCACACTACCTCTATTAACAAAATTTTGGGTCCACTCGCGCCATGTATCGGAGAATCCCTTCATTATTAGGGCCTGTTGAAGGAACGACCATTTGACCTTGTCATAGGTCTTTTCGAAGTCAATCTTAAAAACTACTCCACTCATGTTTTTTCTGTGCATCTCATGCACAGTTACATGCAAGATTACTACCCTGTCGAGTATATTTCTACCTTGTATGAACGCCGTCTGAGATGGCCGGACAACCGAATTGAGCCTATTTGTAGCCACTTTGGTGAAAATCTTGGAGCCGACATTAAGGAGACATATGGGTATATATTGCTAGATCCGCTCAGCATCCTTAATTTTCGGGAACAAAACGATCTCGTCAAAATTAAACCTGAATAGGTCAAGTTAGCCAGCATGAAGACAATTGAAGTACTCCAATAGGCCAGCTGATGTGGCCACCTCGACACTCGTGGAGATGTCCGCCGATGTGGCCACCTCGACACCCGTGCCGCCGCCGCTCATGGTTTCCAAACTGAGGGTGGGTTGCCCAACAAGTGCTAGATGGGAAAGCGAATCATTTCAATAGGAAAAAAAATACATCGTGTGGTCAGCAATCTTATTTGATATGATATGATTGATTTTCTTTCCATAGATCGTAGCCTGAAGATTTTCTGCCACGTTATATTTTTGTATCAATGTTTTCTTGCTTCATCAGAGTATCATATAATGTTTTATCTGGATTTTTCCCCATTATTGCATGGTGTTTGTAATGTTTCATTGCTGAAAAAAGCTTATTACCGTCGTATATTTATTGAATTTTATGAGGTTTCACCTTACTTGGGTGTGTTTCAATGTTAAGTTCCAGATTTACTCCTCCGCATGCACGCGTTGCGAGGCGCGAACAGACCGCGGTTACGCAGTATATCTCTCCCGTGAATTTAGTCACTCACATGCAAGCACATGGGCCCACCCCCTAATATCTGCCCCCCCCCCTATTTCAACAGGTGTGGGGGCCGGCGAGTCCCCCCCCCTCTCTCTCTCTCTGATTAGTTTAAAAAGAAAACTCACCTCGTTAAACCATACTCCCTCCGTCCGGAAATACTTGTCATCAAAACTAATAAA